>JAHWFP010015177.1:27959-42956 GCA_023313725.1 Lithobius niger | reverse complement strand
AGGAAAGGGGCAACTGCGGAAGAAGGGTAACATAGTGGTAGTGAATGGTCCCCCAAAGAAGGTGGGGGTGGAGACAAGGAGGAATAAGTCTAGCCCAGATTTGGACTCCAGATGCGCACGAGCCAACAGCTGGTCGTGACGTCATTATACCTCCTCTACCACCACTGCAACCGGAAATGGATGGCACGCGTCCGCCACACTCCCTTTCAAACTCCCCCCACCCCTCCTTCCATTGCGTACCCCTCACGGACTAGACCATCTTTCCCCTCCCATCTTTCTTCGGTTTTCGGTATATTATCCCCTCCCGTTTTTAACTACTCATCCCCCGTCTTGATATTTTTGGCCTCTCCTCCTCCTTTCAGATTTGTAATCTCTGATTTCTTTGCGACCAAGGGAGAAGTGACTACGTTTCCGATTGTTGTTTTCAAGGACATGTACGAACCCTGAATTACCTGTAGAGTTGTGTTAAGTTGTGATATGACGATTGGGTTTTAACCATTTACCAGCGATATCATTTGGCCAAGTAGAATGCACCAATCATTAGCTGACCTATCATGTGCAAATGTGAAAAATGGTAAAGACATTTGACGCAGTAAGGTTTCACGTGGACTAAACAGTACAGCAACACTGCAGTATCTGAAACCTGTCAGGAAAGTTTATTTGTGTTCCTTTGCTGTTTTGACTTCGGACCAGGTTAAACCTTACCTTAAACATCAAACAATTCGTTTTTGTTTTCTAATACTGCAAGGGGGGAGGGGGGTGGGGGTTGAGGTTTAATGGCGAATACTGTAAGGCTTGACGTAGGCCTACTATGTTACTAGGAAACAGGCTCTGGGCATATTGTAGGCGGAGCGAACGGATCTTCATTTCAAACTTATATTTAGTTTTTATTTTAATGACGATACCACATTTGTTAATAATTCTTAAAAATCTGGGTGCAATACTTAATGGGCTTTGTTGGGCTGTTTGCCTTTTGGTGTGACGTACTGCTGTTCTTTGCTGGCCTTTTTCTTATTTTAGCCTTTTTTTTTAATGTAGGCCTATGTTAGGTGTCAAATTGACGTTAACAAGCTTTCGTTTGCTCCAAAATTGAGTTTTTGTTTAGTTATTTGTAGCCTACTTTTATTAAATACGGAGCCCATTGGCTTTCCGCCCCGTATAGCCTACTTTTCGCAGCCAACACTGAAGACGTGGGCCATCGCCGCGAGTAAAAATAAAACAGCACGTAATAAGGCGTTTACCTGCATGCCAAACAATCATCAGTACGATAGTTTTTAACAATAGTCAGAAGATTCACAATACTGCTTTGGTATAAGATTTGACACCGCCACCAACGAAAATGTTGAGCTGGCACACCTATATCACGCAATGCAAGATAATATATTATTTTCTAACTCTATGACTGCAACAGCAATCTCTATTACCCCTCGTACATGCACACGCGTAACTTGACGCGCATACAAGCAGACACAGAAAAGAAGGCAGTGCCGGTGTGTCCACGATCACGCGTAAAAAGGGGTGAGAACGACCGACCGACTTGACCTATTTACAAATCCCTCTATTGAATACCCAGTTTCGTAGTAGCTGGAGGGCAGAAAAACCCGTCCTGCCGCGCGGCTCACGCGGAAAAGTTGAGCCTACGCCAACTTCAACGCGCTGCCGATTCGCAATGGATTATGGGTAAGCGATAGGGGAGAAACCAGTATTCTCTTCTGCGTTCGCGTCTACGCGCGTCAAGTTAGGCGTGTACATGTACGAGGGGTTATATAATCTGAAAGAAATAACCATCACAATTTAGGTTTAAAATGTGTTAACTTTTAGACCTAGTTTTAGGTTATCGGCCTAATATTTAGCGTTTAGGCCTAATATTTATCTCCGATTTACTTTCGTTAGTAGCAGCTTACAACAGTGGTTCGAGATTAAGCCTATTCCTTTATGCGATGCAACACGGTTTTGGTTTCGAGTCTTAACGTTACCGTGGCAACCAAGAATTGAGAGGAGGCGGGCGTATTATTGTTTCGTGCTTTCGTGTTTCGTCAGATTTCAATATCGTTTTATAATACCGCTTGGCCCTGATACGACGATTTCAGGTTTCATATTCGGGATTCCCAACGCTAGTGTAGACGCCACTTTCGTTACCATGTTGAACTGAATAATCTTCAAAGCATTCTTTATTCAAATGAAACTAACGTGCGTCGTTAATGGAATCCTTTTGTTTTTGTGGTTGCGTTTGTTACTGTAGTGGTTAAATGCAAGCATCAAATGTTATTATTTCGTTGAGTTACGTCGAAAAAGATTATTAGCTAGAAAGAAGCAACCAAAATTTAATTTGCCGTATTTTTTAAAGTTCACTTGCACGAAGCATGGTGTATGCTTCGTCGGAATCCCTTAACTATTCACGACTCCAAATTTACATTGGTGAGTGTTAGATATAAATTCGAAAATTTTACAATTTCTACAGTAATAATTGTTTGATTTACGTCAAATTTTGGCTCAGCAATACTTTTGGGGGTATAAAGCGTTGTGCGAAATTTCATTTCAATCCGACCTTTCGTTTGGGCTCCACCCAGACTAAAGAAGTGCAACCAACGGACCAACGGACCAACCAACCAACATTTTGCAATTTGGTGTCCGTTATAGGCTACGCTTCGCTCTGCCAAAAATCTAAATTTCGATGCTTAATATCTCCGCCGTCTTTTGATATTTTTCACTCAGATATAGTGTAATAAGTTTTGTTGGACTCGGCCAAGACGAGTTCCAACTTTTACTAATATCCGATTTGACATATCGGAGATCTCAACTTGAGCTGGAATGTTGATTTTAATTTTTGGCTTGGTGAACTACTTCTTGTGCTTTGGGAGCGACAGTACAACGCGTTCTACAGAGTAAACCATTTGCTATAGAAAGCTTGTACTTAGCTCATCTTACAGAGACACTTCCGCAGCTGTGCCCTTTTTCTAAAGTCATATCAATTGGTTGTGCCATTCCGGAGTTACGGGGCTCTGAACGATCAGTTTTATTGTTGTATATTGTTTTAAACATTGTTAGACGGCCAACAATGCCATTCAGGAAATGCTTTTGGGTATGTATTATCAGAAATAAAACCCACAAGGGTGAAAGAACCCGCAAAGTTTCAACCAATCAAAGTAAGGGTATATCAGAAGAAAAATACCGAAAAGAATTCTCCTTAGAAAGTGGTGATATCACCCCTGCCACTCCGAGTATTAGATCAAAATGAAAAACCTGACCATTGTTACAATCCGTAGCAAGAGTCACGTTTTTCATTTAACGTCTGAAGTAATAGTAGTCGGTGGGATTAGCTTGACGGTTGTTCGTTGGCGGAGGTGATATCACTACTTTCTAAGGGGAACACATTTCCCCAACAACTTGGTGGCAGCTATTTTCGTTGTATTATCACTACTTTCATTGGCTGAAACTTGGCGGGTTCTTTCAACCTTGTTGGTTTTGTTTCTGATGTCACTTGTTTGACTGAAGAAAACTGAAATATTAATTTAAAAAAAAAGGGGCTCGTATGAGGTGTAGGCTATGGATGTATCTGCGTCTCCTTAAGCCACTTGGTATCAGGTTTAACCAACATAATAAATACGAGCTGGTACCGAGTAACATACGCCGGTCAAAATATTTGAAAGGTTCGGCACTAATTTAATCTTCATTGTATTGAAAGTTGACGAACTAATTAAAAACATAACTATTGGTTTAACCTTTTCTAATATTTGCAGTTAGGTTTTTTTATTCCGATGGTTGCAATAGTTGAGGACAGCATTAACGTTTCACGTAGAATTAACACTTCAGCAACATTGTGGTATCTAAAATCTCAAGGAGATCTAATTTGTATTCCTTTCCTGTTTTTACTCTGGTTCAGTTAAATCTTACCTTAATATTAATAATAAAACAAGCCAAAAATGTCGGAATGGCTACTTTGGGAAAGACCCTACTTTTCGACCATGAGAGTCAGAGTCCTAACAAAAACCGTTGCCTTTAGGTCACAATTTAAAAAACCCTTAAACCTTAATAACCCTGACAGTTATGGGCCAGTCCAGGTTGCCATTCCACGGCACTATAACGGCAACAGACACACGTGTACGAGACACGGTGAAGATTGCTGCCTGTATGATTCGCTATCTTAAAAGGACATTCCTCTCAGCGCCATTTCTCTCGATCCTCCAAATCAAGTATGGCCCCAGAGGTTTATTTACTTACCGTTAGTCAATCCGTAGCTAAAAATCCGTTTTAAAATGTGACATCTAGGAGATTTTCTGTTGAATATTGGTAACTTTATTTACTGCGTCCCGCATGTATATGATCCTTTGCGTGCCTACAATAACCATGACGTTTCATTGTTTCCGGTTGTGACGACACAGTTTTTGCGTCAATGCTGACCCGCAATTCGTCTGCTAAGCCAGACGTCGATCACGAGGGCGGAAGTGGGCGTGGCAGTTATAAGGCAGGCCGGATGTTGGTTTAATACTAAGAAGGAAAATATTGTTGAATAAAAGTTTGAATGTCAGTCAATCAGTTTGGATATTTTGGTTCCACAGACGAAGCAGTTAGGGCGTGAATTACAAGGACAACGATTTTTGAAATTCCACAGAGGGGGTGGCAGTGCTTTCTCTTCCGACAGGGCTGGGCAAAAATCAAATTGCAAGCCACACCGCGAGCTTTGTAAGGGAACCCCGAGCAGAGTGAGCAGCAACAACCAAGTGGTTACCGTCGTCATCCACAAACCAAGAGAATGCCGATTCGATTCCCCTGACTGACCTGAGTACTCCAAAAAATTAACTGCAAGTAAATATAGCTCTCAATGGGTTTTGATTGGTACAGCTTTTCCTGTTTTTGATTACTAAGATGCCACGAACGATTCTAAACGGTCAATGGAATCTCCAAATTTGTCGATACGTTTTAGTCAAGTTTTCTTTTTTTTTTCTTATATATGTTTTCAGTCTCCCTTTAGTCTGTACTTTTTCACCTTTTGATCAGCAAGGACAGCAGCAAAAAATACCAACACAAAAACACACCAAAAAAAAAAAAATCACAACAACCAACAGAAATATTGTGCACTTGTTGATACCTTCATTAGCCGATTTACTGTAAAATGATCTTAACGAATTCCCACCAATATTCTGAGCTTCAGACTCTTCTCGACTAAATAGAACATCCTCCTAAATTCCGGTGCAACGAACTCTAGACAGTCATAGAACCGTGCAATTTTATCGTTACTAATCGAAGGATGGCGTTGCATCCCTAAGGCATGATGTCCGAATGTTCACAAGTACGAATGTTCATTTTCTCGCTTGATTGTTTGGCTTTCATTTCTAGACTACTGCGTAAATATTAATGGTTTTGACACAGACATTATGCAGTGAATAGTTTTCCACGAACAAAAGAAAGAATTCAGCTATGGAACTACCGGAAAAAAAAATCTTGGAAAACAAAAATCCCGAATAAAAGGTAAGTAAGCTGCCTTTCTACCCGTGTGCAAGTGAATGTCCCTAAAAAGAATTTCCCCCATTTCAGTACTAACCCAAGATAAAATATTGGGGAGGAGGTGGGTGGAAAATTGAAATTTCCAATCGGGTCCCTTTTTGTCAAACAATTTTCCAGGGCAGGTTTTTACCGGGACCCTCCCGCCAGATAAACGCATTACCAATGCAATGTGCTCATTCCGTAATATAAAACGTTAGATGAGTGCTTAAGAGTAGTGGAGGCAACCTAAATTCACCAGAACTCCTGCAACGCAGAAAACCAATCTCGTGATGTTAAGTTGACATAAAACATAAACATAAGTGAGAGTTACTTCTGTTTTCGTAGTCTCAGTCTGATACGGGTTCCACAACAACAACCTTCTCTGAATAGAGTTGCAGAATGCGACAACGAGATTGCAGTCATCATTTTCCTATAATGTCACATCAAGGACATGAAAATTAGGGCACAGGTTGGCTAAGGCCTCACAACCATCGTCATTAAGGTTATCTGCAATCTCTCCAGAATAAGGTTGTGCATGAAACTCTTCCAGACGTCCATGAGCGGCCAAGATCTTTAGTCCGTGATCTGTAATCTTCAAACATCCTGAAACATTCAATGCTTCTCAAGTTTGAATTGTATTGATCTTGAACAGAATTACTAACATTCACTGTTGCAGAGCAGTTGGCCTCATCAACCAAACGTTTGAAAAGAGCTTGCAATCAAAACAAATAAGTAAACTTTTCCCAATTAATTGGTAATTAGTAATCACCATGTTTTCACCAGTAATTCCCAATGTCCTATCCAAAACTAAATTTTCCAGGGAAACTTCCTACCCCAGAGACGATCATAGGTTTCCTGGCTCGAATCCTGCATCCCCTTTCCCCCGTTACTAGATTTGTTTCTTCTGAAACTTTTAGTAAGGTTCAAAAATTTGAGCCAATTTGTCTATTCGACCATTTGGTTCAGGCGACATACGGCTTTGAGAAATTTATTCATATTAAAAAGCACGTCTTCATATTTGCTACATCTACACAAACAAATTGTCCAATAACAACGTAGGTTTTCCTTGATCATGCATTAGCAAGTGTTACCATGGTCACCGCAGCTGTTTGAGAGATCTTAGTGCAACATAATAATGAGTATCAATATTTCGCAGCACCTCTAGTCTCTCACTGTGAGCGTGTTCCGATGTTACAGAAGTGCCATCCACAAAAAGGCAGATGCGGTTCCTCAAAAATCCTCTCTTGATGGAGTTGCAGAATGCAACAATGAGATTGTTAGTCACCATTTTCCTGTACGTCACGTCGAGGACACGAAAATTAGGGCACAGGTTGGCTAAGGCCACACAACCATCGTCGGTAAGGTTATCTGCAATCTCCCCAGAAGAAGGTTGTGCGTAAAACTCTTCTAGACGTCCTTGAGCGGCCAGAATCTTTAACCCGTGATCCGTAATTTTCAAACATCCTGAAACATTCAGTGCTTTGAGATTGGGAAGAGATGAAAGATGCGACAACCCTTCATCCGTGCAGCAAGTCCGCATCAGACTTAGAGTCCTGATTTTGACACACGAGTTGGCTAACAAATGCAATACCTCGTCACTCACTAACCACTGGCTACGAAGGTAAACTATCTCAGCGTTCTGCAAAAGTTTCAAAACGTTGTCCTGCCATGAAACAGTGCCGTTAAACGTGCAGTCAGAAAAGGCCACTCTTCTCAGCGTGCCAGAATGTTTACGACACAATTCCAGAACTTCCGCCGTGACCTGAAAGGCATGAAGTTGCAACTCTTCCAGACGTTTACATGATTTCATCAGTTTTGTGAGGAACTGATTATGAATTACGTCTAAATCGGCACTGGTTACATCGAGGATGCGTAAATGTTCACTGATTACGCCCAAACATTCACCTTTGACGTGACACTGGTGTTCGTGAACAGATCCGCTGATGTGTAAGCGGAGCTCCTCTAGGTTTTCTAACATTTGAAGGACTTTGCACCAGTTAACGGAACATTTTTTATTACCACTTTCTTCAGTGTTTAACAACCGAATGGTTGACTCACGCACATCTAAAATTTTTAGTGTACACGAACAATGGCTTAATATATTCATCAACAGTTCTGGTGGCACAAAGCAGTTGTTAAGGCGTAATTCCTGCAAAAAATTACTCGTAACGACCAAATTAACGTGAAAAGGACAGGCAGAAAAGTTAGGATCCAAATGACAAATCCTCAAGACCTTCAAGTCAGTGCTGGCTAAGACGAACTCGTGCACTGGCCAGAAACAGACCAATTTCAAGGTTAGGGACTTGAGTTCTCTACATCGTTTCACGAAGGCAGATATTTCGTCTTTTTTCAGGTGGTACTTTTGGTAACTGCTGGAATGCAGAATATTTCCCGGGTGCAGGTATTGAGATTGCGTGTAATCGTCGTACCATTCTTCATCGTAGTCTGCTAAGCTAACTGTTTTCAGTTTTCGACATTTCTGCGCAAGGGTTTTCAGTATCCGTTTGCTGAGAGGAAAGCCCGTCAATTCAATCTCTGAAAGATTTAGGCAATATTTGGCAATTATGCGTACAGACTTAGCAGTGACGCTTATTTTGTAGCGGTCGTTAAAATACCCAGTGCTTTTCACTAAAGTAATTTTCTGCAAAGCTGAACCACACCTCATAACAATTTCTTCAAGCATAGAATCCGTTAACTGCCAGTTTTTTCCTTGCATTGGTGTTTTGTCGACTTTAGTAGGATCGAAAACAATACTATTGGGTTGACTCCACTTTGGGTGAACTTTACTGTAGTAATTCCAGTATTTGCATACTCGTTCGACGCTAATGCGCTGTTGAATGTCCAAGTACGATAAAATAAGGTCCCATACTTCGCTAGGAACTTTGTTGACCAAGACTCCTTCGTATTCTGCTGCCATAATCGTTTCAACACTGAAAAGGACAAGTGTTCATTTCACTGCCGAGAATACGACAACATATGTTTACTCACTTGTGTAAACAGTTGTTAAACCCACATATTGGCTACAACACCTTGTAGTTGGGTAGATTAGTGCATTCAGCTTTAACCTGTACTTACCATGTTCGCCTGTTTACCCCAGGGTGAGAAAAGGTTAGATGACTAAATAAGTATGTGGGTAGAATGAGTTCATGGAGCTTGGGCAGTATGGCCAATGGCCCCAGACACTCGCATCGAGGAGTACAAGGACGCAATCATAAAACAAGAAAACTGCTCGTGGCTCAATTTTCTGCAACAACCAAGAGTCTACCAGTGGCTAAAAACGGTTTGACGACAGCAAATGACACTATCAGATGCACTACCAAACGACAGTTTTCACCCTAAAGGCATTTTGGCCAGACAGGATCCACCCCTGCCACCCTCAGGCCCTGTAGCAAACCCATCGTAGTTAAGTCAAATCGCGGACATCTGAACAGGAAGTGGTCCATATCTATCTATCTATGAGCAATTTGAGTCTGGAACACAACCAATCGGAGCCAAGTGGCTTCTCAAGTGAATGAAACCACAGGTCAAATGAAAGACCGTGAACTCACTCCAATGCCTTAACCCATATGATACCCGACTCTTCATGACTGAGGGATTGATTTCTCGATATTGCCCCTGCTGAGGATGGATTTCTCAGTATTGTGACCCCGTTTGTAATCACTGCAAATGCTCGTTCCACTCTGCCCAAGCCTCCTAGTTCAAAATCCATAATAAGGAGCATGCTGAACAAAAGACCCAGACACGCTGAGCATTGGTGACTGCAAGCCTACTTTAGCGAAACAATACACTGCCTCAACTCCCCCAACTCCTACATGACCTGGAACCCACACCACCCGAATAACTCGGCCTTCGTGATCAGTGGGCCACAAGGCATTCGTATCCCACTCGCCACTGGATTGAAAGAAACCCCATTTGCCGTATTTTCACTTCCAGGAATTGTTTTGCTTAGACAATCCAGAAAAATCTCTCTCATGGCCCACTTCATCCAAAAAAATTTCAAAGCAAAAAGTAAACCAGCTGCCTCAATAGCAAAAGGAAAAGATGCTTTGGTCACATGATAGTACTGGGGAACCCCACAGCCCGTGCCGCCAACCCCGCCCACCCTCAGAGAGTAGTTTCGTAAAACATCCCATCCACAAAAAATTGCATAAAGCTAGCCCTCATAACATGTTTATCGGTTTCACATGCCAATTTTGCATCCCTCTTTCATAGTCCCTGCTGCTTCTGTGATGGCATACTAAAACAGTGGCCCATGTCCTCCCATCCCCAAGTTTACATGAAGTAACCAACATCAGCCAATGGAAAAGCACATGCAACAAATTCACTCAACATTGACTCAATAGACCCCGTGCCTGTGATTTCACGGAGATAGCCAGCTAAGCAAAGGAGGCAAACCCAAGGGAATTACAGTACCATAAGCTCCCTCAATGTCCAAGAAGAGACCATTCACAGTTTTACCCTGATGTAATGCCCTACGAACACAGCAATCATAGCAGCATCCACTGATGCATGTCCTCTGCGGAAACCGTACTGATATGACGAAATCTACCCCCTCTTCTCTATACCTGAAAGAATTGGCTACCATTCGCTTCATTAGCTTCACTACATAGTGCAAAAAAGTAACGGGATGATAAGAATCTGGTGCAGAAGGCTCTCTTCCTGGCTTCAAAACTGGGGTAATAACACCAACTTGACGCCAACCCTCCATGCCAGATGAGTAATACCCGAGCGCCATAACCAATTAAAAAGACGACGCAATCGTTTTATAGCTGACATTGGAAGATGACGGAAAACACAGTAAGGCAAGCCATCTAATTACAAACCTCTGCTCTCCTCAATGCCAAAGTCGGTTCCGTATTTTTCCGTTAGAAAGTGTCTTGCAAAAATTGAGTTGTGCCGTAAGGGTTAAAAATCCAACCCCGATACTTAGGCCACAAAAAGCAGAATCTTCCCATGCCGCCAGTTGTCGAACAAGTGGTCGTAATACCTTTTACAGTTAACTTACGTTAAAATTACGCTGGGTGTGTTTTTCCTAGTGAAGACGTGTGGAAAATTTCACTCGTGTTGTGATTGGTCCAGGCAGACTTCTCTAGCAAGCAGCAGCGGTGAAACGACCTTCCAGCGAAGAAGGAGTTTCATTTTCTCAAGCCAAGGCCCATTGGGGTGGCCAATGCGTTTTTCGGCTCCTGACTCCACGCGTCTCTTAGGGGGCGTTTACATAACGACTGCATTCTACCTTTGCATTCTTGCAGCAAGAATTGAACAACGCTGCCTGGATTAGCCAAATCCTACATCGTTTGAGCAAATGCTCGTAGTCGTATAATCCGTGACAATAAGATAAAGAATTTATCTGACGAAACAATTTTCACCAGTCTCTTCTGAACTCAATTATTGACTGTTTTCGTTGCTAGCCGACAGAGCTAAAACCGCCGCCATATTGGAATTTCAGTTGATTTTTAGCTTCTAGCTCCCGAGTCATTGCGTGAAAGCGCCCTTAGCGTTGCCTTGATTAGTGAAATTCTGGCGATGATGAATGACTGGTCTGGAGCCTGGAAACGAGACACTCACAATCTCTTCCAGACAGCCTTGTGACAAAAGAAGGAATGCACAGGAGAGAGAGCTATAATAAACACACACCCTTTTTTAAGCCCCTGTTTATTCCTAAAGAAAGCTGGAGAACCCGCCTGTATAACATCGGCATTAAAGGTGCCTATTTACCGAATGACAGGCTGCAGCGTCTAGCCCCGTCCACCATTATTTCGTTCGACGTAGCACTCGATTTCAACTAGCGAAGGAATGCGCTAAGAAATATATTTTTTTTTTTCACACAGCAAACAAGCCACGTGCCTCCTTAATTATTGAATGTGAAGTTGGTGCGATCTCGTGCACCAGGAAGCAATCGGTCAAGGTGAACGACATCACCGTTCCCAGATGGCGCCCATCTACGGTTCAAAATCTGCGTTTCGAAATGGTCGATCAAAAAAAAAAAGCGCCCGTGATGTCGTTAGGCTTAACTTTACCGCTTGCTTCCTGGTGCACGTGGGCGTACCAACTTTACACTCAATAATTAAGGAGGCACGCGGCTTGTTTGTAGTGTAAAAAAAATTATGTGTGGGTTCCTTCGCCGTTTGAAAGTAAGGGCTAGAGAGAGAGCTAGATATCGGCAAATGGCTAAAGATGCTGCAGATTGTCATTTGGTGGCCATCCCCCTTTAATGGCGTCGTACTTGCAAGCACTAACGTGACAGACATGGCCTGTGGAAAAATGGATAATGGAAATGATCACTTCACTGAAGTACAGTGTTATGAATTAGTTTCTACAGTTATTGGCTCAACTCGGACAACAAACTAAACTGAGAATAGGTATTATATCCAAAAGACGGTAAAGTCTGACCTTTGAATTTTTGCCCTAAACTGTTGCACTTGATGTTGACAATCTATATAATAATGTCGGAAGCCGGCTAAAAGGAAGCCTAAAAGGAAAACCACTTCTCCCCTCCTCGCGCCCGAATTGTAAATGCGCTCTCCCATTCTACCTGCAGCCAAACAGGAGCCAGGCATGAGTGGTCGATCAATCTGACAAGTCGTCCGGAAGAGGGCCGGAAAAATGTCCCGGGAAATGTGACCGGCCCCGTGCATAGCACGGGCTTCCTCTAGTTTGTTGATAATAACTGATTGTCAAGGTCCAAAAATTTACGTCCGCCAAATTCGAGTATTGTCCCTCTTTTGTCTATACTCTCATGCTAACCTATCGTCCTGTCTAGAGACAGATTACAAACAAAAACGTCAAGTGTGCCGTAAAAAAAAAAGAGTTATATGATTGAAGTTTCACTTTACTTGTTAAAAAGTACACATATAAAATTGGATGATTTTTTATTTAAGTAATCAAATGTACAATTTAGAAAATTGCATCTGTTGAAGTGCTGTTGTGCTTCACGAATCGAACATCATTGAAATCGTTCGTGTGTTTATTTATTTATTTATTTATTATTTATATGTGTGCCCTTCTACTCCTCTTGAAATAGTGGCGTCAAAAATTGGAAAAAGGGTTTGGAAGAAAGGAAATTTTTCCGAATTTCTATTAGGCGTATTCTGAAATTCAAATTTAGGTCCTAAATAGCCCCCCCAAATTAACGAAAAATGACCGTTTGCAACAATCAGCAACAATCACACAACAATACATGACGTCAATAATTGTTTTGTTTTTTTCATGCAAGTTTCAAACTTTTCGCGAACGTCGTCTAAACTTTATTTAAAGAGGTGCGGCGATAAGGATCCTCCTCGAGCGAAGCGAGCGATGTGGCTAGTCATATATTTAAAATCGTAAAGTACAACAACGCTTAAACAGATGCAATTTTCTGAATTGTACATTTGATTACTTAAATTTAAAATCACCCAACTTTACCAATTTTATCTGTGTACATCTTAACAAGTAAAGTGAAACTGTAATCGCGTAACCCTTTTTTTTTACCGTACACTTGACTTTTTGTTTGTAATTTATAGTATTGCTTTACAGGCTTATCTATTTGTAATTAGGTTGTTTAATTTCTATCGTATTATAAAGTTATCAATTTTTAAGTCGAGGTCAGTTGGGAGGTTCGATTTATGAGTCGGAACTAGGTCGTCATCATGCTAAATCTCGTCTCGACTGCAACACAATGCTACAATAATGTTCCGGAAACGACTTTTTTTTTGTAATACATATGCACGCTAGCTGTTTCCGTTATTCTGCGTACTACCTGAATAAATTATGAGCATTCGGCTTATGGAGTTTATTATTAGGGAGCGGTAGCCGTGTTCAACTCAATTCCCCAAGAACGGAGACAAAATCGGTGGCAACAATAAATTTAAAAAAAAGAAGTTAAAATTGAGGGTGATTAATTGTCAGATTTTACACTAAACCTTCGAACTATGTGTTATTCACTGGAGGATAGTACAATTACGAATGGTGAAAACTTGGCGGGGTTTGTTAGTATAGATTTAAAGGTACACTCCTCCCAACAACATTTTTCTCGATCCTTCGCATCAAGTATGGCCCCCAAAGTTCTTTTAACTTACCGTTAGTCAATCGCTTGGTAAAAATACGTCTTAAAGTGTGGCGTCTAGGAGATTATCTGTTGAATACTGGGAACTAATTTAATAGCATCCTGCTATTATATGATCCTTTGCACGCTTACAATAACCATGACGTTTCATCCGTGTGTATGCTCGTACTTATTTTTAATCGTTTGCTAATAATTACCATGAGATCAAAAATCTAAAAGACTAATGCGGTAAAAATTAAAATTATTTATGCCAATAGATCGCCGAAGAAAAATTATAAGATTCTAACCTAAAAAATATAAAGTGCGATCTTAAACTATAAAAATCTTTCCGGTTTGCGGCGACACAATTTTTGCGTGCATGCTGTTTCGTCTACTATCTTAGTTGGCCTTGTATTACTACGCCTATTACGACCTGCGCGGATGGCGAACTAAGTGTGGATGTTAGAAGGCAGGCGGAATGTACCTTTAATACATGCTAAAAATTTCATGACAATAACAAATGACTCACAAAGCTCAGTTACTTGTTTATTTTTTCCAGACAATGGCAATGTTGAGATTAGATCAAATGAAAGCAGCGGCAAATTAGCAGCGATTACGAAAATGTTGAATTAAAATAGTGATCTAGCAAAAGCCAAAGACCCGGGTTCAATTCCTGGATTCACGATGGCTAGCGCCGGACAAAGCATTTGAATGCCCGGATCCAGTAGCTCATTGAGCGCCGCACTTCACCGCTATTATACAGCAGATTGCAACCTCCCCCTCACCCTTCCCAAATCAACCCAAAAATGAATCTATCACGATGCCACAGAGATAATGCCAACACACTGAAAACACATGAATCTGACATGAAGGAGCGAGGTAGGCAGGCATGAGACAAACATTTGAAGGATTACAAGTAATAGTTATTGGTGACAACTCACGGATATCGATTTTTTTTAACCCACGGCTGCGAGGATTTGTCCGGCGGGACTATGCAAACGTCGAGGGGCGCAGCTCCGAGAATTTTGCATTGTCAAGTTGGACAAATCCTCGCAGCCGTGGGTTAAAAATAGATATCCGTAATTTGTCACCAATAACACATTTATATCACGATTGGGACGTCAAGCTAAATCGTATTTAATTAAAACGTGTTTGTGTTTTGGGAAAATTGCTTCAAGAGGTCATACCATTTTAGTTTGTGGAGGGGGAAGTGTGTGATAGGCGGACGAGTAGTTTCGCTCAAACTTTGTGGATGGGGGGGGGGGGGGTGCAAGCTGGGAGCTAGCTTGTGTTTATCGTGTTTGGAGCGAATAATTCGATATGTCACACAGCAGGGATAAAGTGACATTGCCGGGACATTCTTTGAAGGTATGTAATTCATTTTGTGCGTTTGTAGTTTGAGAATTGTTTAAAAAATACGGTAATAGGGTATCGGCATGAATGAAGGTCATTCCATTTTAGTTTGTGGAGGGGGGGGGGGGGGGGGGGGG
>JAHWFP010015177.1:17518-27859 GCA_023313725.1 Lithobius niger | reverse complement strand
AACGTGGAGTGAATAAATAATAGATATCTGTGAATCTTAGGCGATTTAACGGCTATAATTACACTTGTGCAAGAAATGGCTAGTCCAATATCGAGGGGGTGGAGGGTAACACGAGTGCACGAAGCGCACGAGTTTTTCCCTTCAGCCCCGAGATTATTGGACTAGCCGTTTCGAGCTCAAGAGCAATTATAGCCGTTAAATCGCCTATGATTCACGGATATGTATTTTAATGCTAAGGTGTGACGTCAAGCTATTTTATCGTCTTATTAGAGTTTTTTAAAGACTTGTTTCACGAATGTAAGATTTTTTACATGCGACTTATGTAAATTCCTGAACGGAAGTTCCGGGTTGGAAACGGGGTTGGAAGCTTCATCAGAATTTCTCTTGTTTCAATCTTCAAGGACTTCTATACATCATATCGGTCAAAAACTACACGAATTTCATGGTACGTTACATACTTTCGATAAATAGTAATCATAAAGGAAGTGGAAATTTGGGCACATGTCAGAACATGAGGTTCTTTATGGAAGAACTTTAATTCTGCCATTGCAACGTTATAAGGTGTTTTTTTTTTTGTTTTTTTTATCTAGGTCTTTACTAACAGATGCACTTATTTCACAAGAATGATCGAAAGTGCGCTTTTGTTTGAGCAATTCTGTATCGAGACACTTAATATATGGCCAAAAGCGATCATGGGATGAAAGAAAATTCGTAGGAGCCAATACATAGTTATAGATATATTCATGGACGAGATCGTGCCACAACCAACATTCAAACCAGTAATGTGTTACTTTCTTTCAATTCCACCATCGAATCTTTTAACTTCACTTCAACTTTCTTGTCTAAATCTTTCCACATTTTAAGTTTAATAAAAAAATAATATTAGACATTTTGTCCCTTATATTCGCCGAAGTCTTATGTACTCTTTCGTTCGAGGAACTATACGTGTAGGATTTGTCCTACTTCATTTCGTCTAATTTGATGTCCTCTGTCATTAATGTGTTTGTAACCAGGTTGAGCATCTGTCCTGTGTCATCTTCAAACGGATTTAATAACTCCTTGAAATACAGGGTGTCCCACTTAAAAAAAACTATTTAAAAAATCATATCTCAAAAACCATTATAACTACAACATTTCTACAATAACAAGGTTGTAGTCAAGCATTTAAAGTTTTTTTTGACAATGTTGGTCACGATTGGCCCCGTCACTCGCCAGACCTAAACCCATCTAACTTCTTTCTCTGGGGCTTTTTGAAGAAGGTTTTCCAACAACGAGTAATGTCATTGGCTACTTTACAGGAGCGCAGTCCTGAATGAAGTGGACATCGGTGTGTGTAAAAGGGTTGTGCACAATTTCACACTTCGTCTTTGAAGCGTTATGCAATTGCAGGGCAGACACATGGAACATATTGTCAGAATGTAAAAAGGAAGAATGTAAAAAAAAACTTTAAATGCTTGGCTACAACCTTGTTATTGTAGAAATGTTGTAGCAATAATGGTTTTTGAGACATGATTTTTTTAAATCTTTTTTTTTTAAGTAGACACCCTGTAGATATGAAGCTTCAGTGTGCTGTCATTGATTCTTTCTAAAGTTGATATAGGTTTAACTCGTGATGCTTTAGATTTCTTGACGTATTTACAACAGCCACGTCGTGTGCTTCACTTGCCAACCTTGTCATTTCAGGTGCTACAAAAAAAGATCTTGCACATGCACCGGGATTAAGGGTATACCACGAATATCTCCAACACTTTAATGCTTCGGTTGATGTGCTCCAATGCGTGGTCGCCACCAAAACTACAAAACGGCACCATGGTCTTGTGCACTTTCCAATTGCCTTTTTTCAAATTCAGCAAGTATCTCTGGAGCATTTTCCCCTAATATAAATCATTCATCTCAGCTAAATAAATTGCAAGGATTCTAGCGTAGTTTCGCTAGTCATGGGCAAAGAAATACTGTGCCATCTCCTTAAGTGAAGTAAGGTGCAAATCCCAGATCGCACACTTCCAGTAAAATCCCAAAGATCAACCACCATCTGCATGTATTTCAAAAGAGCAACTGAGATTGGATTAGTGGCATCAGCAGCTTCGAATTCTTAAAAAGCTTTAATCACATATTCAGTCTTTAAAATATTGGACACTTGTTTGTAAATAAGTGGAATGTTCTTCACATTTCTTTCGGCACATGCCTTATTTAAACGAATAGCTTTATCTTCATGCATGCTTTGATAGATGGATACGTTTTCGAAAATGCATGAAACAGAACATGTAGAGAGAACCTCTAATACGGTTAGATGAGCCTGGATAGCTCTTCTGACGTAGTTTCCTTACAATATTTTTTGTACTTTCTGGTGATTATATAATTCTACCTCTACCAAACTGTTGTCAATACCACTGTTTTCAATATAAGACCTAATGCTTGAAGAACTGCCATTAAGATGTATAGCTCTCCTGGTCGTAATAGAACATCTTGCAAATCGCATCTATGCATCTAGAATTGCTTTGCCAATGACTGTTTTGCCATTACCTATAACATGATACGTGATTCCTTGTGACTGTTTACAAGTTGTTAGTAAAGTGGGTCAAATGAGGTCAAAGGTAATTTATAATGATCCACAGGTCAACAGCTTTCTTTTGATACTATATAAGATAGCATAGTAAATATTCACTAGTTCTGTTAAATTTGGGACAAAAACTTAAAACGTTGAGTACCTGCATTAAGGTCAAATGGGGTCAAAGGTCAAACATTATAATTAATTAATGGTCTGCGGACCGACACCATTCGTTTGATACCAAACATGACAATATACCATAAAAATTTAATAATTTAGTCAAATTCGTGGAAAAATTTGAAATTTTTTTTACCTTTTTGAGCTTTATTTGGGTCAAATAATGTCGAAGGTCAAATGTTGTACTTTATTAATAGTCTGTGGACCAACACCTATCATTTGATGCCAAATATGATGGGGTTTCATTAATTTTGCTACATATTCCTATTTTATGGAGGGGTAGTACATAATCCCCCCACGCTGCTAAAAATGCTGTGTTGACATCAAAGATTTTTTGATAGCCTGTGACCACACTAACACTTTGCCATAGGTGGCATGTTCCTCCCACGATAATTGCACGGAATCCAAATTTCTGACCACTCGGCCCTGGACTATGAGTGGAAATTTGGTATACGTCCTCGTGCACCTGGGACCAAACCGTAATGGTTAACATTATCACTGGCGATACATGGCGCCACGGTACTTTCGTACGATTTTCTGCTGGTGACAATGCGTCTTTATTAGGCCGCGACTGCACAGCGAGATAATGGTGTCGGAAACGCAATTACAACTCCAGTTGCTCTGTCGTCACCGGACTACTAATTTATTGCTTCGGTCGAGCCTCCCCGGGAATGTATGTACTGCAGGGGTCTCGTGGCACCTGCTTGGGGGGGGGGGGGGGGGGGGGGAGGAAGCGTCGCAAACTGGAGTAGTGAATATGCGCGAATCTGAAACGTTTTCCTGATACTTAGACTTAGATTCAATTTTCATTGGAAATCATTTCAAATTTTTCGAAAAAATATTAGTTAGTAATAAGGGTCTCCTCTACAGTGTGTGGTGGGGGGGGGGGGAGAGGGGGCAGAGCCCTGTAAGCCAGCATATTCTAAAGAGGTTTGCGTGAATGTGAAACGTTTTCCCGCACTCCCAACTCGGTGGTAAAATTATTTCCGTACAAATTCATTTCAAATTTGTCATAAAGAATTTATTTTTGAAACAAGGGCCTCTTATAGTGGGGGCCTCCCCGGGTTCCAGGGCGGCCCAATCCCCCAATTTGGCACTGCGTGCGTTTCCAGCACCCGTTTCTCTTTCTACATACGCTTGCCAAAAGTCACGGCGTAAACTTCACTGCATTACACGGTGGCATGCGGGCAAGTGGACGCCTGTAACTGAACGCAGGGCCTGATTGTTTACACGCCCCGGTGGAATGAAGTGCAGTCTACATCGATAACCTTCACCGCATGTTACTTTTGCCACTTTTCTCCATACTTTTTTTGTGGTAAGGCCAGCAATTTCCGCGTAATTTTCAAAAACGTTAAAAAATCTAATTAAACGTCATCGAAAACAGTGAAAAATCTTACCGCACAGAATAGCGTCAAAGTTCTGTAGATTTCGTAAGAAAAAGTGAATCATGGTAACATCATCCAATCACATTTTTATAATTTTAAAATTACATTAAATTTGATTACAATTGATATTTGCGATGACTTGACCGGGAAACGAACCAACAAACCCCCGATCATAACCCAAATGCTTCGACCATCTGAGCCATCTCGCCAGAGAAATAATAAAGATTTTCCCGAACCTGCTACGAAGGCATTCTAAGTCGTAGCCAGTACTGCATTAGACAGGAAAAAGTATTACTACCGTCGAGGAAAAAATTCAACGTAGAAGTTCAAATAATCAAATTAAACTTAAAAGCACTTTTAAAATGTCACAAAGTAATAGCCAGAAAAAGGACAAATATACATTAAAATTCGACGTTTCGGCTCAGAGCCATTATCACGGTAAAAAACAATTACAAATAACACAATAATGCCGCGAGACGAGTTGCAAGTCAAGTGTCCATCGTAACTGGGCAGAACGGGCTAGAACGAGTTAAAAACGGATAGAACCGTAAAAACGTTTTAAAGAATTTTACGGTTTTGTCAGTTTTTAACTCGTTCTAGCAAGTTCTGCCTTATTAGGATGGACATTTTACTTGCAGCTTGACTCATGGTATTCGTGTGTTGTTTGTAATTGTTTTTATTGATACGCTTGATAATGGCTCGGGCACGAGCCGAAACGTCAAGTTTTAATGTGTATTCGTGCATTTATTTTGTAACGTTCAAATAATCGAACAAATAAACAAAATGTCCTTTCTGCGAATGGCCGCAACATTTACGCTGCATAACGGTCATGGCTACTATAGTAACCTTCACAACTAGTTTGGGAAATCGAAATTATAGCCTACAAGAGTTGGCTGAGATGGTAGGAGGAGGGCACGATCTGTTTTTCGCAGTTTGCTGGTTCGACTCCCAGTTACGTCGTCTCAATGAAATTTAAGTCCATAATAACTGCTTACCGTATCTTAACTTTCTTTATGGTGGGTTGCTGGTGACATCTTTTTTAAAGAAAAAAGGATGCCACGAAGTGAACAAACACTTATTTGTGGCAACATCAAGGACCGCTCCTTATGTAAGCCTCAGCATGAACTTCCATGTTAAACGTCAAACTTTGAACTCCTATAGTCTCGCCCAGATTTGACATAGACCAACGAAATTCGGTATTTGGGGTCGTGTCGTAACTATTTCACCACATTACAAATTTTAATGACAACAATCAAACCGTTCGCCATCCACAGCATGGCCATTTCTTGTTGTTGTTGTTGTTGTTGTTGTTGTTGTTGGGACTCTTTGCCCTCACCTGGAGACCGAACCACTGAACCGATTTTCAAGTTCTATAGCTTAAAACGTAGGTATGGACAAGGCCTGGGCCTTTCGCAGGCTATTTTAACGTAACTACAATATTCTTGACACGGAAAGCCAAATGGGCTAAAACTTTTGCTCCCACCTAGAGATCGAACCAATGAACCGATTCTCAATTTGTGTAGCTTAAAATGTAGGTATTAACACCGACCAGGGCCTTTTGAACCCGATTTTGATGTGACTGCAGTATTCTCGTCGGTAGAGCAATCATTATTGCAGAGCACTGGACAGAAATCATTAATGTTGCTGTTGGGACTCTTTGTCCTCGCCTGCAGATCGAACCACAGAACCGATTTTCAAATTCTATAACTGAAAACGTAGGTATGGACAAGGCCTAGGGCCTTTCGCGTGCTATTTTAATGTACCTACATTATTCTTGACACGGAAAGCCAAATGGGTTAGAACTTTTGTTCTCGCCTAGAGATCGAACCAATGAACCAATTTTAAATTTTTACAGCTCAAAATGTAGGTATTAACACCGATCAGGGCCTTTTGAACACGATTTTGATGTTACTGCAGTATTCGCATCGGCAGAGCAATTATTATTGTAGAGCACTGGGCAGAAATCATAAAGTGGAGTAACAAATTTTTGCAGAAATTTTGCAGAAAACATAAATTTGGTACACAAGTCTTTCTTAACAGTAAAAAACGAACCAGCCATGAACCCCAATGAAATACCCAAAGTGCCATCAGTGCCCCCCCCCCCTCCCGCCCCAGAACCTCCTCATGATGCCTCCCAGGGGTTTGGGCAACAAATTCTTAAAGATCATGCTAAAAACATGAAATTGGGTGCAAAAGTCACTCTTAACAGTATAAAACGAATCAGCCATGGAAAAGACTCTCTTATAACAGTTATTTTAAGGTGATTACAGTGTTCTTTTCTGTGTTATTCTTGCTAAAACAAGAAAAAAAAATAAGGGATATTAGTATTAAAAAACGCTTAAGCGTATAAAATACGGATGTAAGCCTTAAAAAACTTAAAGCCCTACAGGAACAGATATTAGAAAAAGACATGTAAGCCATCAGCGTCGCACTAATACGTGTAAAAGAAGCCCCAGCTTGTTTTTTGGGTCGATGGAGATTCTTTTTCACGTATTAGTGCGACGCTGATGGCTTACATGTTTTTATCTAATGTCTGTTCCTTTAGGGCTTTAACTTTTTTAAGACTTACATCCGTATTTTATACGTTTAAGCGTTTTTTAATACTAATTACATTACATATTCAGTTAACAAAATATACATTTCTAGCAATTGCAAAAATCAATATAGAATCAATACCAATGGGTATTTTGTATAATTTGGCAAGTCTCTTCCCATTACCGTGTTGCCCTCTGTGTCATAAACAATAAAAAATCTTTGTCATAAACAATTATTTAGTAGTTTTTCAATTATCTTTTTACACTTTTAAAACTTCAACAAATTAACCCTGAAGCAAAACTCCTCACCCGTATATTAATTCCCATCAATATTATTAATCCAATAGTTTTTCATTTTTTGCTTAAGTTCATTATACCTTTTGATTACTTTTAATGTATTTGGTATATTATTGAAGTTTTTCACAGAAGTATATTCAGTAGTCATTTTTCCGTATTTATTAGACCATAAAGGTAGGAATAAATGGTCTTTTCTCCTTTAGATTTAGCTTTTTGATTTTGAAGTAGATTTTTTAATGGAAAAAAAAATTTATTGTTATCGTATAATTGTATAGATTTTTTACATTAAGTATTTTATGTGTTTTTCTTATTTCCTAGTTTTTCTTATTTCCTATTATCTAGTGGACTCCCACTTTCCTCCCCCCCCCCCCCCCTCCCCCCCCCCCCCCCTTTCATCCTCTCCCTCTCCCTACCCGCCTCTTTACCTTCCTTCTTTCTCTAAGCGATGTGTTTGATCACTGGTTACATCTAGTGGATGACTTTCAAAGTTTAAATCTGTAATTTTTTCTTTGGTTTTTACTTGGCTCAGTGGCTTTGTTGTCTAAACATTGTTTAATTTCGTCATTCAAATCATGGGCATTAGAGCTCCGTCGGGAAGACGACCGGAAGTGGTTAACGCTCGTTACAAAACCCTTTGAAGCCTTTAAATCATGGGAACGCGTCTTAATCACGTTTACTTCGGCTCTACTGTTGCTTTGTGACTTCGGTGGAGATCTTACTGAATACCAAGACAACGCACGTTACAGGTTTTTTTTTACAGTTGGTTTAGTCCCTTTTTTCTGTATTTCGTCCACTTTCATTCAACTGTCGTCCATTTTAATAAACCAGAAAAAACGGAAACCAGAAAAATAAGGACAAAACTAAATCAACGTCACGTAAAGTACACGTGAATTGCTGCCTCACCAGTATCGTTGTTCCAGCTATACTTCGCTGTTTAATCTGAAAGAAGGGCCCTGTGGTGCCTCGTGCTCATGTCGATTGTGGCACGTCAAACATCCTGGTTTTTCCACTTGGATTTCACCCGCTATATTTCCCTCTCATCGTCGTGGGGCAGATAACCCAGTACGGGTTCGTGCTCCCTAAAAACCAATAACAACTTCGCCGTTTGCTGTGAAACTTCGGCTTGGAGTGCAAAATTTTTGACTAACTTTTTCTCCACTTAACCAATTCATTGTCAGTGTCTTTCGTTGTCGTCAGGTACATTTGTGATGTAGCAGAAATGATCTTGGACTTCAGCAAACGATAGTAACAACTAACAAACGAAGAGCCCAGTGAAACCACAGGTTACAAAGTTAGCTGTATATTACATCTTGCCTCTTCCAAGCGTACGCACGGCCCTGGCGGTAGTTGCGGCTACTAATACCTCTCATATTGCTTTGCCTCCGTGCTGCTTCGAAGGCAAAAGCATTAGCAGAGGCATTAGTAGCCGCAACTACCGCCAGGGCCGTGCGACGCTTGGAAGAGGTAAGAGGCGGTATCTAATCTGTGGAAACGCCTGCCAAGGATGACGATTTCTTAAGTCCGGGAACTGAACCCTATTGAGATCGATGTTAACGTGTCATCTAGACACACGCTAGTGCGTCGTCGACAAGTTGATGAGCCGCGTCATCCAACAGTAGATTGTAATACACGTTTAATTGTTGCAGGGTTTAATTGTCAGAGTACATGTCAGAGTATTGTTGATATAAGAAGGTGACACACTGACAGACTGCGTCTTTTAATTGTGGTCATCATGGCTGAGCGGTGAGAGAGCTCAGCCTGGTTGCTGGAGGTTTGCAGATCTGGTCGAACCGCTGGAAAGGGGATCTTGGCAAAGTTCCCGCCAGGACTGCTGGCCAGGGTAGCGTGAGCGGCTACCATGCTCCTTCTGCATCTATGGGAACTATTCTGGCCAATTCTGGCCAATCTTTCGGCCCCTATGATGATTGGAGGTTTCCCGGTTCAAATCCCCGGGTTGGCTCCTCTCTTTACCACACTGTAAAAACTAAGCATCTTAAAATTCGTAAGATGCACCTGAAATTCAGTTGTGTTGATCGAAGAGTCTCCTGAAAATTGCAAAACCATCTTAATTTAAGATGGGATGAAGCTGTGCTTTGACGATTTTAAGATACCACCAGTTTAAGATGCGTTCTTATTCAGACTTGTTTCATTTAAGATGACATTAAACGTAAGACGCTATAGTTTTCAGTTGCCAAATCCATGCAGTGTAAGATGGCAGCAAGTACGATGGTTTATTTTTTAAGTTGGAAAAGAGAGCAAGTTGCAAAATTGTAAGATGGCAATTTATTTTAAGTGGGGTAACTGGCAAAGACGGCAAAATTTTAAGATGTCAACCTATTTTAAGTTACAAAACGTGCAAAGTTGCTAACATTTTAAGATGGTAATTTTTTTAAAGTTGTGAAACAAGCAAAGATGCCATCGCTTTAAGACGGCACAATGCATTAAATCGGAAACGAAGTGAATTACCTTCCAACATTTTAAGGGGGCAGTTTTCTGAGTTGAAAAATAAATAAGTTGCAGTGTTTTGGCACCAAAGCAAAACGCTCTAAAACTTCACTGCTGCTTCGAGTGAAAACAATTATTGTGCTAATCCGAAGTAAATTCTTACAAAATCACATGGTCTTATTCCTTGAATATGAATATGAACAAGTATATGAATAAGTAAACGAATGCTAAAACATCGACACAATTAACGAAAGTAGCAAACTTTTTTTGACTTCCATAACGATTGTAGACGCTGCGTTAGGCTGGGGTGGCTAACTAACATACAGGTTTTTTAAAATTGGTTTCGTTCTTTTTACTTTGCTTTCGTTTCTTTCATTTTGGTTTCGTTATATTTCAAATTGGTTTAGTTTCTTTGCAATTTGGTTTCGCTTCATTTCATTTTGCTTTCGTTTCTTTTCACTTTGCTTTAGTTGAGAGATAATTTTACCAATCTAATAGCAGGAGCGTATGGATAGTTAAAGCAAATTAAACGGAGAATACTCAATGTAATTTACAGTAAATAAATTAAGATGTAGGTTTAAAAACGTATTAAATTAATGATTTACTGCATACAGTAATACCAGTAATATTCATAAATGGCTACTGCTCAAATTATAGTTGAACGACATATTTAAAAAGCAATGTGGTGAGAATCATCAGTGCATTTTCTGTCGATAATATATTCCGAGCACTAAATTTATTTTTCTTTTATTTATTTGTAATAATTCAAGAATTTCTGTTACGACGCTCCAAGAAAACAAACGAAACTAATGGCCCGGTACTGTCGTACAGGGAGGCTTCATTCCAGCCGCGATGTAGGGTAGGTAACGGGAAAATACAGGGCTGCACACAAATAACATCACTCAAATTTCGCCCTTTTTAAATCACCTCCCTTCAGTCACACTATTCACAACCT
>JAHWFP010015177.1:0-16553 GCA_023313725.1 Lithobius niger | reverse complement strand
AGCGAGACGACGCGGAATGAGCGAGCGAAGCGAACGACTCCGCTAGTTACAAATAAATAAAATTAAATTAAGTGCTCGGATCATATTATCGACAGAAAATGCACTGATGATTCTCGCCACATTGCTTTTTAAATATGTCGTTCAACTTAATTTTAGCAGTAGCCATTTATGAATATTACTGGTATTACTGTATACAGTAAATCATTAATTTAATACGTTTTTAAACCTACATCTTAATTTATTTACTGTAAATTACATTTAGTATTCTCCGTTTAAGTTGCTTCAACTATCCATACGCTTCTGCTATTAGATTGGTAAAATTATCGCTCAACTAAAGCAAAGTGAAAAAAAAAGAAAGCAAAATGAAAAGAAACGAAACCAAATTGCAAAGAAACGAAAGCAATTTGAAACATAACGAAACCAAAATGAAAGAAAACGAAAGCAAAGAAAAAATAACGAAACCAATAAAAAAAAAACCTGTAATTTTACATCCACTTTAAACGGACACCCGGCCTGCCACGCGGAGATCGTCATCCACGTATTTACCACCGTCAAGGTCGGCTGGGGTGGTAGCTGCGTTCCTAGCAGCGATGAACGTAGCTGCTGTCTCGGTTGGCTTTGTGAATAGTACACTCGAAACAGCATCAAGTTAAAAGATTGTGTCGTCACAAACCGGAATGATTCTCGTATTTAACATCACAATTTATAATTTTCTAGGCTAGTGTCTTATAACTTTGCTTCGGCGAGCTATTGGAATGATTAATTTTAATTTTTATCGCATTAGTCTTTTAGATTTTTGATCTCATGGTAATTATAAGAAAATTAGTACATGCACACACAGATGAAACGTCATGGTTATTGTAAGCGTGCAAATCATCATGTTCGTTCGGGACGAACGTAAATAAAGTTCCCCCATATTCAACAGAAAATATCCTAGACGCCAAGGGATTGACTAACGGTAAGGAAATAGACCTTTGGGGCCGTACTTGATGTGGAGGATCGGAAAAAATGGTACCGGGAGGTGTATCCCTTTAATATCATCCTTAAACCGATGTTGACCTACATCGGTCTAAAATTAAGTTATAGGGGCCAAGATGTATTGTAATTGATACGTCATCGTACACAAGCTGTTTCGCTGCTAAGATGACGGGTCTGTCAGATTTGAGCAGCTTATACTATAAACAAATGAAAATAAGATGGTTGAGACGTCATCGTTATGAGATGTCAGCTTTATAAGATGCCAGTTGTGTAAGATGCCTACCAAACCCATCGGGTTTTAAGATGCCAAACTGCTAAGATGGCGAAAACATCTTAAAAACGGATGCAAAATTTTAAGATGCTAAAGCATCATCTTACTTTAAGACAGTAATACCGTCTTACTGTAAGATGCCAACAACGTCTTAAAAACGGATGCAAATATTACATCTTAGTTTAAGATGCTTATTTTTTTGCAGTGCAGATAATTCTTCTCTCAAAAAAGTCTGGTAATGTTCAAAATTGAGTCTGTTCAGCCATACGAGCATTAAATTGCTTCGGCTGACTTAAGGCTCAAAGAAATTAACTTTAATAAAGAAGGAAAAAACTGCGAGAAGAATAATGCCGATTTCATCACATATGAGGAAAATTCCAATGTGGTTAGAAATCCTTGTAGATCGCTGGAATCGTGTACAGGGGTATAGTATCGAAGTAAATTTAACATTAAGATGTAGGAACGTGTCCTTGAAGGAGAAAAAGTTGCCTCAGTATCATTGATTCATTCTGTAGACACTCGCTAATGTGTAGATGAGATTTCATGTTGTCGGATGTGAATGGGCGGCTCACTAGCAGACTGTGTCTTTTAACTGTAACTAGCATATAGCATCAGTAAATATAGCATCAGTTCCTACGGAACTCTTTATGTACTCATGCTTATACCTGATTTCAGCCTACTGGTGTAAATTCCCCATGCGGTAGAAATCTTTGCAAATTTTTGGAATCAGGTATGTTAGATCCACTAACAAAGCAAATCTCAAAATATTAAACTATGGGAATGAGCCCTTTAAGGAGAAAAAGTACCCTCAATAACGTTGATTTGTGTCACTAGTAACTTTAACTTTATTTAATCCCCAAATCGCCCTTAACGGGCATTACATAGGGAATGAAGAAAAACGGCTGATATATACAAACAAAAATTAAACGCCAGATATGGAAAAAAAGGTTGGTGTGACAAGATTATAGACAGCGGGCGTGCTTTAAGCACAAGTTATCTTTGCACACAATAAAACATGCAGACTACATAGCCAACGAGGGCCATGCTATCATTAATTATATTATGTAAATTATACTGGTATAAATTCAATAACAGCAAGGCCCTCGCTGGCTGTATAGTCTATATGTTATTGTGTGCAATGATAACTTGTGTTTAAAGCACGCCCGCTGTTGTATAATCTTGTGTCACATTAATCTATTTTCCAAATTTGGTGTTTAATTTTTGTTTGTATATTAGCAACAGTTTTTATTATATATATATCAAACCGCAAGAAACAATGTATGTAAATTTCAAATAAATTCATTAGTTGTGTCTACTTAAAATTTTTCTCTTTTTTTTTACTACGAGTAATAGTCAATTCGTGCATTTATGCTTTTTAGATGTAAATAGATTGGTGTAAACAAGTCATGCCAGTTAGCAAAACAACCAGTTGAAAATACGGAAGTGAGGCACGCAATAACCAACATAGCAACATCCAAAGCTTAAGGGCTTGAAAAAGGTTACATTTTTAATTCGACGTGTCACACGTCGAATTAATGTGGTTGTGGCCAAAAAACGGGGGTACGGGATTTACGTCAGCGACATCTCCTCAAAAACCAGGCACATTTGTTCAATTCTGATCCGGCGAAATTCAAGTATGTTGGTGGGTCACTTGCAGTGCGCAAGTACAAAAGGTATTACGCTGAACAGAATATACATACGCCGTTTGAAGTATGATAACCTCTAAACAGGTCCTTAAGCGAAAAACCGTCGCCCGATAGTATACGATCTGTGAATGACGTCAGCGAAATGTCATCGTAAAGGTGTGCGCTCATACGAAAAATTGGCGAAAAAATTGGCGTGTAACTGCGCAATTCGGCAAGTCAGCTCTTCAAATTGCGGTCGGTTAGAGACTAACACGGACATCGAGATGGCTCGTCTCTTATCGCGAAGTACAATACAAAGTGAGTCGTCACTTACCTTTAGCGGTAATCTGGATGGTACATGAAATTTTTACGGTGGATTCTGGACGGTACATTGAATGTGAGGCGCGCATAGCCTCGCTGCTTTCCGGGTGCGATTTATGACAGTATTTTATTACGCTTATTTGTGGTGTTGTTTCTTATTGAAAGAGTGAACAAAGCGAATGATGTCCTATTTTTACAGTCGTGGACTGGCCAGGGAGGGAAGGGCGGAATATTCCTCCTAGCCTTGAATTCTCATATTTTTTTTAAAAATCCGTAACAGGAAGACTCGCGCAAGTTTTATTGGTTTCATATTAGTTTTACCAACAGATTTAAAATTACAAATAATAATAATAAAGATAATTAAAAAATGCTAGTAAAGCAAGTACTTTGTATTGAGTAACCTAACAAAAATTGGCCACATGAAATTGCAGTGTTATATTCAATGTCGAATTTGTCACAATTTTCGTGTGAATATTTTAATTTTTGTTACTACACCTAAAAGGTGTAAATAAATTTAAAGTAGTCAACCTCACGTACCCTCAGCGCAATATGATTTCTCCTGCCCCCCACCCACCCCAATTACCTGCTGAATTTACTGAAAATATGATATTCGAAGATTTAAAAAATGTAAAAGTCCGATTAACAAGAAGAAAGGGAACGGGAAACTGTAAAAAAAACAACGAAGCTTTCAGTTTGTTTGTTTTTTTTTTTGTAAGAAAACCAATATCAGCGTCCGATGAAAACTTATCTGGTCAGTGATTGCATCGTCGCACACAAGATTCTGGCTGATTTGCCGTATCGTAGCATAGCAAAAGTTACGAGACATTTTTTTTTAATATTATGTGCAATATAGTAGATATTCTTCAGTACACCACGCATTCAGATTTTTTAGTAGTGTCCTGTTGGTATGTCTGCCGTTACAACTGCATACATCAATTACACATTTTTCTTTATTCTGCCATACAACACGTCGAATTACTAATGCAGTGTAGTGCATCTTGTTTTTTTTTTTTGGTGTTTTTAATTCACACGTCGAATTAATACGGTTGTGGCCAAAAAACGGGGGTAGCCGATTTACGTCAGCGACATCTCCTCAAAAACCAGACACATTTGTTCAATTCTGATCCGATGAAATTCAAGTATGTGGGTGGGACAGTTGCAGTGTAAAATATTAAAACACTAGAGATTTCACAGATTTTGTAATTAAAAAAAACAAAGTGGCACCCTCCAACGAGGTCTGTCAACGCGAAACCGTCGGCCATAGTACATACAGTGTTGTGACGTCAGCGTTACACGTGTTATTTTCGAAAATTTTAGCCTAAAATTGCAGTGGCAATGTTGAAAAATGACGGCGAAATACGGGTCGAGGGTCGGTTAGAGGCTAGACTTTCCGAGAAAAACTTCGGGATCGTTTGGGTTTGGAGGCGAAACTGCGTTGTACTTATGGTAGGCGGCCGGGAGAAATAAACGGCGCCAGCTGTTATGAACTACAGGGGATTAATCTCCATAAACTTCGTTTTGTGGGAGTACAGTATTGAAGCATGGAAGAAGTACATCTAGCAAAGGTATGTCGTATGGATGAACAATTTTTGGTGTTAAAAAAAACACGATTTGAAAAGCGCAACTCTAGAATGAATAAGTCTGTGCTCAGTAGTAGCAGCGTTAATTTAGCCTTAAATGTCGCTGAATTGCGTGTAAGACTGGCGTGCGTGGAGGGGGGGGGGGGTGGAAGGGATTATTTTGTCATTTTTTTTTTAAACTTGATTGTTCAAATATAAAACTGGATTTGCAGTAAACCCAGCATATAACAAAACCTAAGCAGCAAAGCTTAAACAAAAGCTAGCTGCATGAAATTGTGGTATGACATTTTTGTGTGTTATTTTATCGTCGGATTTAAAAAGTGTTAAAGCCTCATAAAAAAGAACGAAAAGGACGGGAAGCTGTAAAGCAACGAAATTTTCAGGGTTTTTTTTTAACAAAAATAATAGCGTCAGATGAGAAATCCTTATCTGACCGTTTCTAACATGATCGCGTGATCGCTCATTTGCCGTATCGCAATAGCTAAAGTTAGGAGACGGTTTTTTTTATGTGATGTGCAATATGTATACGTTTCAGTGCACCACGCATTCAGAATGTATAGTAGTGTCCTGGGTTTATGCTGCCTTTCCAACTGCATACGTAAATCGCATATTAATTTTCTATCCTCCTTCAGCATTTCTGTACCAAGCAACACGTCGAATTACTGATGCAGTGTAGTGCATCTTGTTTATGATAGCTACCTAAACCGACGGCTCCCATATTAATTCTCATAGGGTACATAAAGACACCTGTACATCTCACTGGGGAAAGTTGCCAAATCTAAATTTCGGTAGACAGGTAAAGAGTCGCATGAGGAAGTGCCTATTTTCTAAAATGGGGGTTGTAGCTAGAAGCACGTGGCCTTAAAGTGGAGCGTAAATGCAAAGTTATTGTTGTAATCATCGTTTGTATTGTAATTCAACAGTCTATCATAACATGCAGATCGTGAGCACAGGGTCAAATCACCTTGGACAAACTTGGTAATGTTCCAAGTTTGCTGATTAATCTAGCCACACGCTAGTGTGTCGCCACCAAATGTGGTCTACCAAGTCGACGAAATTCAGCAATAACAGTAACAATAACAATTAACACATATATGTGTTAATTGTTATTGTTACTGTTATTGCTGAATTTTACGTGTACATAAGTAAATACGATTAAATTATCAATGCGAAAATTTATAGACATAAAATTCCTCCAGAATAAAAAAGATAGACATGAAGATAAGACGGTATGACCTTTGGTATGTTCACAGTCCTATCAAAGTTGTGATATCCACCCAAAAAAAAAAAACTGGTTTAAGAGAAGCCATCAAGTATCCAATAAAGGTCGGCCTTTGAAAGTGGTGATATCATTCAACCAGGGAAAGGCCACCAAACTTAATTCTATTTAGCCAGCAAACTTGGCGTACTGTCCTTTTCTTAAATTTCTTTTTTAGCCAGGAGTGATTATTGTTATCTGCAAGTATGACGACTTGAATAAATGTCAACGACATAGCTATAGGGTTGTATAATTCCAATTCCAACATGTTTCAGCATTCTAAAAAAGTAGTTATACAATGAAATTAAAAAGAGCAATGCGCCAAGTTTGCTGGCTAATAGGATTAACCCGTTGGTGGCCTTATCCTGCTTGAATGATATCACTACCTTCAAAGGTCGACCCTTTTGGAAAACTTGGCGGCTTCTCTTATTACACTTTTGGTTTTAGGTGGATGCTAACTAACTAGCTAGTTCACTATTGTAGCTAGTGACATGGGTCCCATGTTAATCCCCATAGGGTGTGTAAAGACACCTGTGCAGCTCGCAAGGGGAGGTTGAACAAATCTTCATTTGGTTACGTAGGTAAAGAGCGGTACGCTGAAGTGCGTGTGCCTGGAGTACGTGGAGAAGCCCGTGTGTAAATGTGAATTCAGTGCTGCAACTATTGTTGTGGTTGTTACCAGGGCCGTAGCCAGGAATTTTTTTATACCCCCGCACCAGAATTAAAATGAAGTGCCCTCCCCCCCCCCCCAAAAAAAAAAAAATGCCATTCCCCATTGAATTTTGTTTTCTTTCGTTGTGCATAATATAACCATACCTGGACTTAAAAATTACCAAACAAGTCATTTTAACGCAGTAATCAACATTTTTTTAATAACAATCAGCACTATTTTTTTGGTTGATTAACGTTTCCGTATTTCCAAAAGGGCTCCTGAAGCAGGCTAGCCAATTTCATGTCTGGCGTAAAATTTTTTTTAATATTATAAACATATATGACTTGACTCATTTCAAACTGTAAGCTTTATTAAGAAACGGTTTATTTTTATTTCGCTTACCCACAAAATAATTGTCTTCTCAGGCGGCGTAACCATGCTCTCGCTTTCACGGCAGCTTTCAGTTTTTAAACATGTATTTCATCAACTTCTGGACTTTAGATTTTTCTTTGTTTGGAATTTTAAGATTTTTTACATGATTCGGAAAGCACGATCTTTCATTTGAAACCTTTACCACCTATTTACGTTACGTAGTTCTCCGGAAGCAATCGAGTTTGCAAACAAAACTCAAACTCGTAGTCTCCTATAAAGGCCTTGTCGCGCTTCGTGCTGCTCGGCCTGAAGAAAACCCCCGCACGTGCGGGGGCTGCGGGGGTGCTGGCTACGGCCCTGGTTGTTACCCAACTGTGAATTATAAAATACGTACTAAATTATCAAAATACATTGTTACTGAAAATACGTATGAAGCTAGGTAGATTGCTTAAGATACACCCTTAATACATAGAAACCCCCCCCCTGACATTCGCCCTCCTCCCCTCCCCGTCAGAGGGCCCATACATTTCTTATAGACATTTCTTGTAGACGTTTCTTAAGCAACGGCTAATGGGGAAATCGTAGCCTGTCACTGTATCTGCATAATCAGTTTCAGACAACTGTATTCTACGACGGGTGTCTCTTTATATCTTCTCTTTACAGTTTCATTTCTCTTCACTATATACATAATGAAGGTAGGTGTAATATTTCGTGCCAGTTAAGTTCTATAAATATTGTGATGTCCACCAAAAACCAAAATTGGTGTAAGAGAAGCTGTCAGGTTTCCAAAATGGCTTTATAAAGTTCAGTATTGATTCAACCAAGGAACGGCTGCCAAGGTAACCATATTAACCAGAAAATTTGGAGCATCGTTTTCTTCTTTTCTTTCTCGGTAAATTCAATAAAAGTAAACGCCAGCGAGTGTTTGAGTGAACGTGAGTGGATGTGTGTATATCCTCAATTTCGCGTATTTGGTTATGTCATCTTAGTCTTGTCACTCTGTTGACAGGCTTTTGTGTACAGTTGTAGAAAAAAACCACCACGCAATGTACATAAAAAAGTACAAAGGGGAGCAAAAAGTTTGGTCTACTAACAATGATCAACTACAACAATTAAGATTTGTGGTATTGTTATGACCAAACTTTTTGCTCCCCTCTGTACATACATGATGCTAACAACTAGCATTTCACAAAGCCCATTGCTCACAACACTAGGCTATCCGACATAACCTTATTCTGCTCATGATCACTTTCTCAAAAAATGTAATTAAAAAAAACCAATGCCATTGTATATTGTTTGAGTATTAATCAGGGGCCATTCATAGGACCATGAGTCTATCAAAATGACGGAACTTTTCATGGAACTTTGACGGAACTTTCAATGGACTCATGATAGGACTTAGTATACTGTGCAATTCTACGGCTCAGGTATTGACGTTTATGTAATCCGTCATATTTGCAGATAATTTTAATCACTCCTCCAACGCTCAAAGATATTAAAGAAGAGGCCAATGAGGCAGACTTAACCTTGGTGTCCTTTTGTTGGCTGAATGATATCACTACTTTCTGAGGCCGACTTATTTTTTTAGAAACTTGATGGCTTTACTTACGTTTTGGTTTGGGGTGGATACTAATTAACTGCAGTAGGAACTGTGGAGAACTGCCCCAAACCACTCCATCAACTAATCATTGGTGACGTCACAGGGCCTCATTCTTAGCCCGGTCGGCCCTTAACAACAAGACAGTAAGCCTCAGGTAACATTCTGGTCTCTCTTCACGTCACCATAACTTTCCGAAGGTTCTATTCGCAACCAAGCCATTAGGAGAACCACGACAATAACACAAACCTGCCAAAATCAATTCGTTCGCATTATTGTAATCGCATACCAACTAAATAACGATAAACGACCCACGATTCATCCATTCCCGAAGAAAACACCTGGACAAAACGATGCTAGGTTTAATCATCTAAAAGACGTATCAAAACCGCGGCAGTAGCTTAATTTGCCCTCATTTTCGAGCATGCCTGATATAACACTGGACTCAGCAATTCATGAACCACTGTCCACCCAGCCATCGAAACTAATATAAGACCGCCGTGTCATGATCAAGCAGTTGCGAGCAGCTGGTTGGAAGGGAAGAATTTAGAGGAAGAAAGTGGGGCCGTGGGGTAGTGGGCGAGGGAAATATACGCAGACGCACAGACAGAAAGACAGTCAGACAGACACAAACGCCACGGTGGGGGTTGGATGGTGGCAGGGAATATGGCGAAGTGAAGAAGAAACCCCCATCTCAGGAATGTCAAAAGTCCTAGGCTGTTCTTCACCACAGGAGGGTGTTGTCGAGTAAAAATAGGCCTAACGTCATTAAGAAAGATCTTGTGAGGTTAGGTACAGGGGAAAATCAGGGGTGGTGGTGGTGGTGGGTGTAGTGGTCTCCCCCTCACGCAACCATCCCCCCTCCCCCTTTCCCCTACTCCTCCCGCCCACGCGTGCCACCGAGACCACGTGCCACGCAGGCAACCGAGGAGACGCGTTTGGGACGAGGTGACAGGCGTCGTACATAAATAAAGCCAGACATCTTCGTAGTTGTGTCTTTGGTTGCAAAGAAAATGGAGACAAAGACTCGACAGTCCGAGTGGAGCTGAATCGAGTCGTTTCTGTTTTGTTTTTTCGTTAGTTGAGTTGTCGTTAAATGTCTTGTTTTTTGCCGGCCCTTAAAAACGTGAAGAAGCCCGTCAGTGCAGTTTTGACAATGGCGGCCTTTTTCGCTGGGGCGGAAATTGTTGTCGGTCCGAATTCGTATTTACTACTGATTGTTTTCCGGAACTAATTAAGTCTTCCTGTTATAATAGGGATGAGAGTCACTGGTTTAATTGGACTTCAAATAATGTGATCTCGCTCGTCGGGATTGAAGGGGGATTGTTACCAAATGACAAGCTGCAGCATCTATAGGGCAGTGACACGACGTAGTATTATTGTGTATAACTCTATGGTGGAGCCAGTAACTGGGTTAGCTGCAAGGTGCACTGGTGGGGGAAAAGAAGAGCGTCTTATTGAAGCCAATGCTATTAGACTGGATTTCTTAAGCCTATAACGCGTGATTTTTGTTATTGGAGAAATCAACGTTCTTTTAGGCCTAAGAAATCCGCTCTCAAAGCACTGTCTTGACTAGAAGTGCCGTTTTTTCCGTTATAATTTAATCTAGTGCACCTAGTAGCTATTACCTCGAAATGGTGTCTCGTAGCCAATGTGACGTCACATGACGCTGCTCTATAGCCATTTACCGCTATCTGATTCTGTCTAGCCCTTACTTTCAACAGGTAAATAAATTTCGTTTTACACAACAAACTAGCCACGTGCCTCCTTACTTATTGAGTGTAAAGTTGGTGCACGTGGGCGCGGTAAAGTTAAGCTTTATATCGACGGTTTTGAAACGCAGATTTGGAACCTCTAGATGGGCGCCATCTATATCGACAGTGGTATCGTTAACCTTGGCCGATTGCTCCCTGGAACACGTGGACGCACCAACTTTACATTCAATAATTAAGAAGGCAATTAGCTGGTTGGTTGCCTAAAAAGAAACTTGTTGTTCCCTTGTTGAAATCAAGTGCTACTTAGAACGAAATAATGGTGGACAGCTCTAGATGCCGCAGCCTGTCATTCGATAAATAGGCACCTTTAACAAGCAACATGGGATGAAAACTAGAATGGTTGAATCAACAAATCAATAAAAGTTACTAGAAATCGGTGGTGGTTACAGCTCAGGACCCAAGAGTTTCACTTGTATGATGACGCGGCCGACCAACTGGCCTTCTCCCGAAGTCAGAGATACTCCTAACAAAAAATAACGACAGTATGGGCAGGGCCGGATTAACAATGAGGCAAATGAGGCAGCTGCCTCGGGTCCCTTTTAGTCTACGGGCCCCCACGACTACTTAATATTTTTTTACTTTTTGTTTTCAAATGATGATATGGTCATATTAGGTTTGTTTACGTTAGATTTGGTTTTGTAAACCTTATCGAAATAATTTCCTTCTCCTTGACCAAACAAAATAGCTGAAGCTATTCAGTGGCCGAGTGACGTCTAAAAGTATGTAATTCGTATGGTATCCGTACGTATAATACGTATGGTGCAAAAGAGTACACTTTTTCCAGAAGGGCCGTCAGGTTGCGGCACAGGTAGGCCATGCAATAGCTGTGATGCGCCGCGTTCCTCGAACAATTTTTCCGCCAGCATGGCCGACCACCTTGATTGTCAGGGCCCCCCGTAAAATCGTAACCAAAACTTTTGAAAAATTTTTAAAGTTTTAACTGTTATTTGGTGTAGTCGTGACGTTAGGTTTCAGGTTTACCTTTCGTTCTGGGCCATCCCCACTTACCGTATACAGATTACGGTCCCTGATAGAAACCGATACCTCGGGCCCCCAAAAGTCTTAATCCGGCCTTGAGTATGGGATCTACGAAGGTTGTTGTTGTTAGTTGTTGTTAGGACTATACATCTCAGACTTCGAGAGCAGCCTCGAGAAGAACTCGTATGTTTTTGTCAGACCCGAAATAATTGCTTTCCAAATGAAAAAGCTTTAGAAGTTAAAAGATGCGGTAGACACCACATGTCCAGTGAGAGGAAGGACAGGGAAGGGTGGAAATGGTACGATAGCCTTACCACCAAGGCTAGACCTGCCAAAGACCATGAAGTTCCATATGGAATAGCCAATCGTGCAGAAAGAGAATCAGGAAAAAAGAAAGGTTCTTGCACGCGTCTTTTTCACACCTCGGTAGCTAAAATGTAAAACGTAAAAATGTAAACTTGGAGTAAAAAGTAAATACATAATAAAATGCAGACATCGATTTTTGGCCTGAGTACAGGCCAACAAACTCATCTTGAATTTAAAGGCGCCTTTTCATCTTTTCAACTCCTAGATGCAGCACCATGGAATCTTCGAGCAATACAAAGAAAATAGCGGTAAATTAAAAATGGAACAACACTATTCGCAGCAGCGCCGCGATTTTCATATCTAAAACGAGATCACGTGACACACATCAGACTATTGGATGACGGTGAATATGGTACGTGGATGCTGTGTTTAGAATATGGGCAGCCCTATTGAAATGTGAACATGCGCCTGCCTTAACAGTATGGTGGAAGACAAACACTTCGAGATTTTGATTATGACGAGTGTTCCAGCAGTATTTAGACATACACGCATAGCATACGTACATACACACTTATATAGCATACATACATAGAAAGGCAGTCATAAATGGTAGCTGAAGACGCAAGTGAGCCGATCGGTCGTACGGTAATACGTAGTAAAGTTCAAGCACTTAACTATCCATGTACACGATAGTTATATATGTATCTATCGGTCGGTAATCGGTACGGTACATCTATTGTGTGCGCGGCTACGTCTTCCTGGAGGGGGCGGCTTTAATCGATGGCCGCCATTGTTTTTGTAACCATATTGGATATCAACAAGGCACTCTGCTACCAAAAACGTGCAATCGATTATCTGTGTTCGTTCTGCGGCGAACTCAAGATAAGCCGCGCACACTTTAAAAACTGTATTAGTTTTTGTTAAAATATTACCGGTTGGCACACGATTAAAGTGTGCACTTTTCGGGTGCGTTTTACTATACATGTATTTGTCAGTCGCCAGATGAAAAAAAAAGTTTAAAAACGAAAATGTATTCTGTGCAAGCAGAAATGTTAAGACAGATGCATGCCGCTACTAATGGTACGTGAATAGCTTTTAACTTGTTTACTTAGAAACGAAACAGTGTATATGTGACTGAGAGAGAGGAGGCGGTGTGTTGAAATAAAGTATGGTGAATAAAAATTTACTATACACCAGGAGGAAAAATTATAGTAATGTCACAAATAGTGCAAAGTGTTAATTAATAAGATTTTTGAAGGTACTGTGTTCCTGATGATAATGATAATGATGTTTCAGAATTGCTCTTAAAACTGTACCCTGGTAATTCCATAAAAAATAATGGATGTATAAAAAAATATCCCACAGTATGTTATTATTGGTTGTTAGAGTTCATCTCGCCATTGATGGTACAGTAATTTCATCACAAAATTACGTGTCATTTTTTTTTATAGGAAGGCTGGGTTGTGGGATCTCTTTCAAATGAGAATCAATACACTTAAAAACGTATATTTTAAAATAAACAAATTTTAGGTACATTCAGAAAACTTAAAAGAATTAGGTGAAAAACATAAAAGAATTTAACAAATAGCACGACAAGAAATAAACCTTTAAATGCATTTAATTTAGCATTTATATAGTGTTGCGGACGTGAATGCGTTCAAAATAACACTAATATTCAATTTGCAAAACTTTATGCTTAAACACAGCGACAAACGTGTTTAAAATAAACCAGTCATGCTTTTATCATAGCATAAGTGATTTTTCTAATTGTGTTTAACGAAAATGCGTATGTTAACATGTGTTGTAAAATAAACACTATTGTGTTAAGACAGAATGAACAATGTTGTTTATTTTAAACACTTTTGTCTCGACATGAATATTAAAAGTAGGCTACCTTTCTCCCAACGCCATTTTTTGCGATCCTCCACATCAAGTAGGCCCCAAAGGTCTATTTACTTACCGTTAATCAATCCATTCCTAAAATTCAGTTTTAAAATGTAGTATCTAGAAGATTTTTTTGTTAAATATTGGGAAGTAATTTGATATTATAATAATAATCACTTTGTTGCTGGAGCAACAGATCTGGCAAGGATCCCGGGGATCGCTGACTGCCAGACTAAAAAGTTGGCTCCATTTAACTTGGCTGCGTGTAAAAAATAAAACTAAAAAAACCTTGAAAAATAGGGAATGCGAAGGCGGATAGGTAAAAACTAATACAACATAAAACAATTTTAAAAGTTTGCGTATGGGAAAAAAATAATAATAAAAAAAATTGCATGACCAATGGAAAGATGGTATCAAATTAGGAAAGTTGGTTTAGGATCTCATGCCAGGGACACAAAGGGGTCTCCGATGGTATCGCCAGTCTAATGGAAAAGAAGAAGGGTGGATGGCCATTTGTCAAAAAACAAAACAATGAATAAAATACGTAAAAATGTAAAGAGTTTAAAAGTTAATTAATAGTATGCTTCTAATATTTACCTTGCAATAACCATGACGTTTCATCTGCGTGTGCATGTTCTAATTTTTAATCGTTTGCTAATAATTAACATGAGATCAAAAATCTAAAAGACTAATGCGGTAAAAATAAAAATTATTTATGCCAATAGATCGCCGAAGAAAAATTATAAGACACTTGGCTAAAAAATTATAAAGTGAGATGTTAAAATACGAAAATCTTTCCGGTTTGCAACGACACAATTTTCGTTCATAATGTTTCGCCTGTTACGCCCAAGGACAACTGAGATAGTTGTTGCATTCCTCGCTGCGTGAAACGTAGCTACTATCTCAGTTGGCCTCGTATTACTACGCCGAGTCTCGCAAAACATGTGCGGATGGTGATTTGCGCGTGGCTGTTATAAGGCAGGCAGAATGTGCCTTTAAGCGTAATGTGTATAAATTGTAGCAGTACCGTTTTACATCATCATTTACCAATTGAATTTCCGCTCTCTGACAGACAAACATAATAAAACCCGTGGTCACAACCTCAAATTGGTTCTCCCAATGTGTAGACTTGACTGTAGGAAGTATTATTCCTGTAGGAAGTTGTGTGTTCGTTAAAAAAGTCCCAAGACCAAGTTGATCTACATACACACTTGAAGCGACCAGAGCACTGATATTTTTAACCAAATTTACAAACCCCTTGGGTGAAATATCAATACATATAAATCTTCCACTTAGTTCTTTTTTAGAAAACTAAAGGCATTTTTCTCATTTATTTATTCCACATTAACATTTGCAGTGAGTTTTGACTTGTAAACTGGGTGAGTCATAAGTGGTTGGTAAAACAACCATTCTCACCTCTTGTGCCTTCTTGAGGACAAGAAAAACTATTTATCGTACACTGCGATAGCCGTATAGCCTATATATGATTGAAGTCCTCTCTCCAGCAAAACGAAAACTATTAATTTCTCCGTTCCTATTCAATATATTTCGACCAGACTTGGCCAGATAGTAGATAGGTATGGAAGGTATATTTATGCCAACTTTTATCAAATTCCGTGCAAGAGTAAACGTACGGAGCCACACGTAAATTTGAAAACTGTATACACTCTTGTTGTGCATGTTGTTGTTCTAGTGTGACACGGTTTCAGAAAAAAACTACTGCACCTACCTAAAATCTGAAACATGATCTAAGCCAGAAATTTCTCTGGGCTTCATCCTCAGAAAGACCACTTTTTCGATTGGTCGAGCAATTCCAGAGTTACGGGACCCTGAACGATCATTTTGATTGTTTTACATTGTTTTAACCATTCTAATTTGGGAACAATGCCACTCAGCAAACGCCTGAATCCATTCTTCGTGCACGTGTTTTGTCTTAGCTAAAAAGTTGAGTGTTGAAGGGCAAAATGCAGTGCAGTGCTTTGTGCAGTTAGGTACCAGCGCGACGTGCACGTAGCTGGTGTGTGCAGTCAAGTTTGCCTTGTTGTGCGCGTGTTGCCTACTGGAACTTTCCCTTAATGGGAGAGAGAACGTGGGCGGGGGATGAGCAGCAGGGGTAATGACGAAGGAGTGAAGTGTCTTGTTTTGTGCATAGAGTAACTCATAGGTTTCAGTGTATTTGCTGTATTTCGTATTTTAGTGTATTTAGTTTTGCAGGGCGTACGGCTTTGGGCCATGGTTCATAATAAATGTATGTGAAAGAATCCAGGGAGCAGGGAGGATGATTTTGTTCACTGCGAGTGTTTGCACCAGTTGTGATTTGGTTATGTTTGGAGGTGTTGTAGACATGAGCGGTAGTGTATCTTTGTATCGTCTTCTATGTGTTGGGGCGTATGGCGTTAGGCCAGGGCCTAGAATAAATATGGGAAAGAATCCGTGTTTCTGCTAAACGTATATATATTTAAACCAAACTAAGTTGCGTTGCGGCCTCGAAATTGGCAGCTAGAAACGATAGAATGGCGTATTTATTTCACAGATGCAGGCTTTCAGAGCTGAGCTGAATTGTTTCAAAGTGGCCAGCAACAATCGACTACATGCATAAACCTTTGTAGCGCGACGCCATAGCTGTAAAAAAAGGTACGCGGATTAAAAACTAAAACGTCATGTGTGCCGTAAAAAAGGGGGTTATTTGATTGAATTTTTACTTGTTAGAATGTACACGGATAAAAATTGATGATTTTTAATTGAAATAATAAAACGTATAATTGCGAAAATTGCATCTGTTTAAGTGCTGTTGTGCTTTACCAATCATATATTTCAAACGTAAAGCACAACAGCACTTAAACAGATGCAATTTTTGCAATTTTCGTAATTATACGTTTTATTATTTCAATTAAAAATCATCAATTTTTATCCGTGTACATTTTAACAAGTGAAAATTCAATCATATAACCCCCTA
>JAHWFP010015176.1:15294-32823 GCA_023313725.1 Lithobius niger | reverse complement strand
CCGTTGTTGGACTAGTCGTTCCCCAGTTTTTTCCCGTTGTTGGACTAGTGTTTTCCTAATTTTTTACCCGTTGTTGGACTAGTGTTTTTCTACTTTTCCGCCGTTGTTGGACTAGTGTTTCCTACTTTTTTTTCTTTGTTAGACTAGTGTTTCCTACTTTTTTTTCTTTGTTAGACTAGTGTTTCCCTGCTTTTTTCCCTTTGTGGGATTATATGTTTGCCTATTTTTTTCTCGTTTTTGGACAAGTGTTTCCCTAATTTTTTCCCGTTGTTGGACGAGGGTTTCCCCGCTTTTTTCCGGTTTTGGACTAGTTTTTCTGTAATGTTTTCTCAGTTTTTGGACTAGTGTTTCTCTACTTTTTTCTTTTTTTTGGACTAGTGTTTCCATACTTTTTTTCCCCGTCTTGGGCTAGTATTTTCCTCCTTTTTTCCCGTTTGTTGCAATATTGTTTCCTTACTTTTTTTTTTGAACTAGTGTTTCACTACATTTTCTAAAGCGATCTTATTCTTGTTCAAGTTTGTTAACAGCTGCTATAAAAAATTAAGATATGCAGTTTATTGTTTCAGTTTTATTAAAGTAGTTTTATTCCCCAACAATTCATCACGAACTTGCCGAAAGTACACTGTGAAGAACTGACTGACAGTACTGACAGTACACAGTACACAGTACACAGTACTGACAGTACACACAGTACACAGTACTGACAGTACACATCAATGAGTACCTTCTCAGTCTCCACACGAACTGTGTCTTGAGAGTGCACAATTTGTGTACTGGTAGTACACAAACTGTGGCAAGAATGTGTACTCTCAGAACACATACTGTGTATTGCCAGTACACAACTCGTGTGGAGGCTGAGAAGGCCTAGCTTGCCGTGAATGCAGACTATAGAGCACCGTCATCGCTGTCCGTTGCTCATGGCAACCGAATAACGCGTGCCGCCATCTTGTAGTGGTGGGGTAAATAATCGCGTATGAAGCAAGCAGACGACGTTACCTGATTTTGCCATGCAGGAAGGAATTCGCTGGAAATCGCTGGAAATCTAAACAAGGACGAACCCTCTATATACTCTCCTTTTGTTGCCGCAACCAGAAATCCGACAATCGTTAACCATCTTGATGGATAAACATGACACCAGCGCTGATGGCACGAAACAAGCCAAAATAACAAAATGGCGGAAAGCCAAGCCGTCTTCCCCACCAATCTAGCCAGATGTCGGGCTCCACGGCTACATGATGACAGTACCGCAGCAAACTGTGACGGCACAGGTCACTGCTTTGTTGTAGGACAATACCAGCCATGGCGCATCAAGTAAAATAAATACGTATTTTATTTTTAATGAAAATGTTGTTCCTTAGATTTAAAGTAGAATATGATTCGTAAGATTACTAAGTTTTACGTCGATTATTGCTAATTTATTTTAAACTATTTACGCTTAATTTAGGTACCGCATTTAGTTTTTGACTAGTAACGCCACAGTTTATTGTTGGAATATTAGCGTCAGGTAGGAGAACTATTCGTTTCTATTTTTTACGCTCTGGCAGAAAAGCGGTCGTATAGGCTGTCTGACCTTAGCTGAAGTAGCTTGTCGTTCCGACGGATCGTTCGGTTACCATAGTTACCAGAAGATATCTGAGCTTTGTAGGGAAGCCATCTCATGCTTCAGCGTGACGAACAATGATTCTGCAACGTCGTTATTTACGTACTAGAAAATTGTTAAATGGGGTTCTGTTGGTCTTGCCTTACGCGGTGAAGACCAGACATACAGTCGATTCGATTGTTAAAACAAGATGGAGGTATACGTATACAGCTAACAGTTTAATCTGATAAAATAACGTGTGGTCGTTCACCGGTGTTAAGGAGGCGTGATTGGCTGGTGGCTGGCGTTAACTGGCTTTCCATTGGTTAATTGCTATTAGAAAATTATGAAAGTGTATTCTTCCCCTGAAACCTGTTACGCCCCCTGGACCAAGACACTTTTGCCACTTTTTGGTGCTATACAATTTTTTTTGCTAATTTAAAAATAAAATAAGAGTCCAATACAGGGCAAATCAAATTCAGCATGGGTCCGGGGAAGCGCCGGAAAATCCTTCAAAGGCATGCCGATTGTCGAAAACGCCATCCGACTGCTCAGAAATGTATGCCAAATAACAATTTAGTCAAAAACTTTTGAATTTGCTTACCTGGGTTTGTTAAGGAACGTTCTGAGGTTGACGAGAATCTTGTCGAAGTAAGTATCTGCATTTCCGTAGCCAAGGGCAACTTGTTTACCGGCTATGGCCAGTTCAGTCAGTATCTCTCTCGCTAATTCCACTGCGTAAAAGAATAGAAATCATTATTGCAAGCCATCAAAACCCATATAAACCAATCAAAAATTGTTATTATAAACCATCAAAAAATTAAAATCGAAACAATAATATTGCATTCACTACCTCGGTATTAGTCAGTGTTCGTGCATGAGGGGGGGCGGGGATTTTTTCAGCCACACAATTATCTTGACTCCCGTTCTAACTCATCAAAAGATTCCCCCCTCCGTCCGATTTTGGTATTTAGTTATAGTGCAGGTGCGACAGTGAGTGCGTTGGTTTATTACATAATTTACGGTGGAGAGATATGGTAAGGGGTAAATTAACACAGGGGAAAGCGAAACCCGAGGTGGTCGAACCCTGGGGGTTTTGGGGAAATTCCCAGGGATCTTGAAAAGTTAAAAGTGGTGAGATATGCTCTTGTGCAAGTCGATTGGAAGGAACCTCTGGGGTTTCGGTTAAAACACCCTCGGATGCATAACTCACTACATCATTTTCCCCTGGGATATTAGAGGGTGGAATATTTTCCCTAGAGGTTTCTACTCTATACTTCCTCGGGGGTTCAGCACAAAATCTCCGGGGTTCAACCACCTCGACTTTTCCCTCCCCTTCTGTTTTTCCCCTGACCATAGCTCACCTTTTTGCAACCCCAGGGTTTTTTTCACCCAATGAAAACGAAAACCCCGGACCATTCTCTCCACTGTAAATAAAGAAATTACTTCCCAAACCTTTTTTGCCGTATAGCCCGTCTGTAATCAATACCACCAACCCCTCCCCCCAAAAAACTACTTTGAATATCAAGTTATCAGCCCCCCCCCCCCTCCCAGCAGCCCCTCGATTGAACTTTGGAGGTTTTGTGCGCTCCCAGCTGTAGCCATTGAGCCATACGGAGAGAGAGGGACAATTTTTCCAAGTAATTCCAAACGGTAATTACTAGGATCGGTTACATGCCACAATCGAAATGAGCACGAGGCGTCACAGGGAACTTCTCTACCCGAAAATGGCTGGGGGTGGCTAAGGTCAGAATCCAATCGAGGACGTCTAGCGTATGAGATGGTATAGTCTTAACCATCCAGCCACCTTGGCCATTCCATGTTCTGCTGCCCCCCCCCTCTCCTCCCTCCAACCGCTCTCCAAATCATTCACTCGCTTATCCCCTTTCATTATTAAGCAAGAACGTTCCAAACTTCTAAGCATCCTACCCTACCGCGGGGTCCATCTATACTGTCCGTAAACCAACATAATAATCACATAAATATTCAAGTTTTTTAAAAGCCGAATTTGCTACAGTTCAAACACAGTAAAAGACGAAGTTTCGTTGTTCGAAACAGCGACATTTTCAAGCAAAACTATAAAAACAAAAATGGGAAATACACGTCATACCAAGGGGATTGCGGAGGAAAGTATGGGTTAATTCATTCGGTAGAGAATAGCTAAGTCGGCTTAACGCACCCTTCGGGCGCCAGGGACGGTTCACCCACGTTTCGCCGACTTCCGCTTCGCCGACTCCCGGTTCGCCGAAACAGTTTTGCCGACTCCCGTTTCGCCGAATTTCAGTAAAGATATATTCCCGTTTCGCCGACCGCAAGAAATAAAAAGTTCACTCGCAGGTAGCTGAAAACATCACCTTACTTGACCATTTTAAGAAATAATTATTTGCCACAATTTGCAGCTTAGTTACTTAAACAGTGGAGTAACAGTATTAAGATGAACCTTATTTTGAAAGAAGCTAGCAATGAAATAAAACAAAATGTATTGCCATATTTGCACGATACGCTACGATTTTAACATATACCGTTTCTTTTTTTTTTCTCTTCCTGTGACGATACAACTTATTCAAAGATTGTCGCAGACGCAGATTACAATTTGATGTGTGAGTGGATAATGACACCAGAAACTAACCGAATGAACAAAGCAATAACACTTTGGGGGTTCGTACTCCCTAAAAAAAAAACCAAAAACAAATGCTTCGCGATGAGAAGGACCCTGTAGTTTTTCGTGCTCGTATCGACAATAGTGCCGCCATAAGCCCCAGCCCCATAAGCCCCAGCCCCAGACCGGAGGGGGGGGGGGGGGAATAATTCCCTGACTGGGGGGAAAAGAACATTTTTGGCAGTTCGCAGTATTAAACTTCATTGTATCATACGTGGACTCATTCTATTGTTTACTAAGAATATCATCTATTTAACAAACAAATAAACACAAATTTAATCTTGAAACGTTTTATTACAAAAATTAGCGAATATGTGTCCTTTTTTTAACAAATGATGGGCGCATGTAGCTTACCTAAATTAGCACCACTTCATGTTTTCAAATTAAAATTTATTGCTCCTTTCTGGTTTAATGTCAATGCTTAACGAATCGCAGAATTGTTTGTGGGTTGACGACACTAAAATAACTTGAGAGTCGGCGAAACGGGAACGTATCGTTTCGTAAATTCGGCGAACCGGGAGTCGGCGAAACGGGAGTCGACGAAACGCGAGTGTACCGCCAGTGACATCATTTTGTGATTTTTCCATTCACTCCAGGCTCCGAAGAAAAATTACTTCCCGCGTTCAGCCTATGACTTTCCAAGGTACCTAAAGATTGCCTAGTGAATATTCAATTATGAAAATACTTTGTTATCGTAATGGCAGTTTTTCATAATAATAAGCTGAGGTGCGATCATGGTTTCATCATCGTAGCTGGAAAGCTGTAGTGCGAACATGGGGCGCCCTCTGTTGTCGCCACTGGAAAGTTACAGTGACAATAACAAGGCCAGCTGAGATGGAAAGTCATAGCGCAAGCAGGGGGCGCCATCTATTGTCGCCCCTGGAAAGCTATATTATGAGTATAGTTGGGAATAAGTACATCGTATACCCAAGAGGTGGTTGAGACCAAACTCGGGGAAAGACGATACACTGGAAATCCTGGGATATCCTGTGATGTCTTGGGATGCGTAATAACAGACAATTGACCTCGGATAGGATAAAAATATTGCCATTAACGGGTTTGTGGTAAGAGGACTCGCGGTAAAGGATGCAGTGAAGGAAAATTAGATTGTCGAAAACTTAGTCATTTCTTCTTTGTATGTGCTTACCATCTTCTTTCGAAACTGGGTAAGATTCTTTCACTTGCAAAACCTTCTTCACAAGATCTACGAGAAAAAATAATATGTAAGTAAAAAACAAGTGCATGTAAAAAAAAAAACAAAAAAACAATGCATCCGTCAGGGGAACAAAAACTACTGCATGTAGCAAAGTGATGGTTTCTTTATCTGGGCGTACAGTTTTTTAAAACGAATTTTCGAAGTACGAGATCGCGGCGAGATATGTAGCGTAGGCCTAACAATGCTAATGATCTGTAGTCAGGAGGCGCTATCTTGTGTAGGCGCTATCTTAAAATCAACACTGCATTGCCGGAAAATTTGTTCGGCGTCCTTTCGCCGTCTTGCGCTCGTGAATCGATGCTTCACATCGGGAAATGTTGCAACCAAGGTTTGGGCATTCAAGATTTTTGTTCGCCCAATCCTCGAGTATGCAACCCCGGTCTGGTCACCGTACATGCTTGGCGACATTGATTTGGTGGAGTCCGTCCAACGCCATTTTACAAAATATTTGCCAGGCATGCGGGAGGTTAACCAACACGAACGCCTGGTGAAGACTGGACTCGAGCTTTTGGAACTTCGTAGGCTTAAATTTGATCTTGTTCTGACCTACAAAATTGTTCGGGGTTTGATTGCTGTCGATTTGCCCTTGTTCGATTTCTCTCCCAATTCCCATTTTACTCGTGGTCACGATTGGAAGTTGACAGTTCAAGGATCACGCCTTGACTGCCGTAAAAACTTCTTTGCAGTTCGGATTGTCCCGGTCTGGAACGCGTTAAGCGCCGAAACGGTCAACATGTGCACAGTGACTGGATTCTATAAAATGCTGATGACCGAGCCATTGTCTCGATTTTTTAAACGGCATTAAATCCAAATTTAGTGGGCCATTGCGTTTTTAATTTTGGATCCGGTGTCAGTGGCTCACAACCCTTCCGGTACCCTTCCACCCATTGGTGGTAAATGTACATATTATTATTATTATTATTATTACTATTATTATTAGTTATTTGACTATTATTTTGGCAATAGACCTTTGAGTGGGGGCCAATCGGATGCAATTTTGGCCCACACCCAAAGGCAGGGAAAGGCTAAAACAGGGTGGCGTTCAGAAGCTTATGATGCAATTCCCTGATTTTTTCCAGGTTTTCCATACCAATACTGACACTTTTCCCTGACTTTTTTTGCTCGAAGGAAGGACCAGTACGGCACTAAAAAAAAATAATTGTTAACATTTCACGCAAATCGCAATGACTGTATCGCATTGCTTGGGTAAATCAAAAATTGCACTGCCCTAAACTCGTCTTGGTAAAGAGTAGGAAAAGTCCTGATCTGAAAAAACTAGAAATGATCTTAACACGTAACCAGGGCCCCAACGGGGGAGGGGGGGGGGGAGGGGTCAGGTGGACCCGCTGTACCCAGGCCCGGGCTCTCAAGGGGCCCGCACGGCTAACATTTTTTTTTCGCAGTTGTGAATTTTGATGACTGAGGAATGTACTCGGTTTGTGCACCGGAGCAGCAGCACTGCAGTGCATCTGTTGGCCTGTTAGGCAGGAAAGCCTTCAAACGTAAGCAGCCCGCATTAATGAATGAACCAACCCGTTAAACACAATTGTGGCCGGCTTATATTATAACGTAGTGTAACCATTTTACGATTTCAGTCGGGGAGTGGGGCCCGCTGTTGTAGTTAGGCCCAGGCCCCTAACTTCGATGTTGGGGCCCTGCACGTAACGTCCCACATTACGGCCAAGAAGTTTTCGCTTTATCAGAAGTAAAACAAAAAGAACATGAAGTTTGAACAGAAATAAAGTGAAGGTGTTAGAAGTAAAAAATGAAATCCGAATTAGCTATTCTTTGTAGGTGTAAGACTTTCCGGAAAATGTTCAAATTCCCTGACTTTCAGTGCATATTTATCAAATTCCCTGATTTTTCAGTGCATATTTATCAAATCCCCTGACTTTCAGTGCATATTTATCAAATTCCTTGACTTTCAGTGCATATTTATCAAGTTCCCTGACTTTCAGTGCATATTTATCAAGTTCCCTGGCATTCAGTGCATATTTATCAAATTCCCTGATTTTCCCCTGAATTTTCTCGGTTTTCCCGGTTTTTTATGTAGAACGCCACCCTGTAAAAGGAGGAGACTCATCCTGAATCATAACGTTAAGAATATTCGAGATGTTCCTGGCCTGGATGCACGTCTCAACTCGTCGAAAGGAATAGTCTAAAATGGGAACTTTCTAGAAGGTTTTCAGCACACGAATGAGTGTGGGCTCAGCAGCGAAAAACTCATTCATGGTCTTCAGCAACAGATCAGTCTTTACGAAAGTTCGCGTGCAACAGGTTAGGCTACTTATCCTGTCATCATTGCAGTAGGGAAGGCATGACACAACAATTTTTTATCCCGATAAAATTTCTAAAATTATCGCGATAATCGATAATATCTCGATAAAACCGATTTTGAGGCTGGAATAACCTTTTCAATTTTGTTAATTTAAACCTTGGCTGTAGCCTGCAGTGCAATCTTCACGAATGTGAATTATGTGGCACTTACCATTTGGTCAGTAGACATGAAAATGCACTTCCCGCGTTGTTCATGCTTCGTCACCATGTAGAAACAGTTTAGCAGTTGTGCTGCTCCTTAAAGCATAATTATTGTCTGCATTAAACTAACTTTCCAATAAGCTCTAGTGGTTAGCAACAGTATTGCACATTTAGTTGGAGAGCCCTTGCAATTCCGCACGCAACGCCGCAAACCGCTTGTCTCTTGCTATTACGGTTTCTGAGATATGACATTGGGGTGTGCACGATAATTCGATAATTCAGAAAAAGTGCGTTACGATAACTGTCTAAACATTGTATCTTGATATTATCGAATTATCAATGATCGTGCCAGCCCTACACTGCAGTCAGTTAGAACGCATGTTCGAATACCCATCATTCGGCCAGTAACTTTTATGTTTATTTAGTATTTCTACTCTGGCTTGGTACCTTTGTAGCCGCCTTCTACAACTCACGGCTTCCTATACGTGTCCCCTGGCACTTGGGAAGAACTGGATTGACTCGGATGTGAACCCACTGCGTGTTTATTCGTCTCTACCACGTTACAGATAAATCAGAACGATAGGAATAAGACGCTGACTTTTTGTGTTTGCTGGTGAGTGACAACAAAAACACGGTGACAAGATTGTATGTTGTAGCATCCATTTCACGGAAAGCATACCAATTTCATAATATTTCTGTTTCTGATGAAATAACTTGATCGAGAAGTAAAAAGAAAATTGCGATCGAGAAATATAAATACGTAAAAAAAAAAAAGAAATAATATCCATCAATAACCAAAATTGCGGCACCAAGATAAGAATGGTCCAGTCTTTCAGAGGAGTCATTCGCCAGGTTCGTCCGGCAGGCAAATACTTTAGATGTTAAAGGAGACCCTTACGGTTGCTACCGAAAGTAACAATGCTCAAATTTTAATTCAACCTTGGACCTCTGTGTGATTAAATTGGCTAATGTTTTGGCATGTTGATTTTATTTCTTTTGAAGGCCGAACCATTCTCAACTTGATTTTCACACACCAAAGGGACTAAGCTACGGAAACTACTAGGCCGACGTTTGCTTCTTCACCCCTGGTGTATAAGCCATGACATATTCTGGAGTGGGCGTTTCTTAAAATCCATTCGCACCAAGTTCGATCTCGCATTTTCTCGGTTGGAAGGCTACGACTCTAACAACGCTTTGCAAGTTACGTTCACAAAGCCTCCTGAAGTCGTTGAACTTGGTTTTTTGGCCTCCTTCTGTAGGTGTACAACTGTACATTCCCTCAGCGTACGTAAATATTTTTTAAAATACGTGATAAAAAGTTAACAGTTTATTTTTGTTAGAACTATTTTAATCCCCTTACGCACCACGATGTACTCTGGAAGAAAACCTTTCTTATTTGTTCCTGGAAGTCAATACAAACAGTGGCGTACACAGAGAGGGGCGTAGGGGGGGGGGGGGGGGAATGCCCCTTCCCTTTTTGGAAAAATTGCCCTTTTTGCCCTTTTTGAAAATAAAATGTGCCTTATTTATTTTGCACCGATGAATGCTAGCGTTGCAGCAAGAAGAAAGGGACTAGAGGCGTAAAAAGGGCAAAAAGAAAGCCATGAAGGACAGGAAAGGGGAGGATAAGGGTAAAAAATAAAGTGACAAACTAAAAAAAAACAAGGTTCCCATAAATAAAACCCTCACGTGTCCTTTTATTAAAAAATGCCCTCTCGGAGGTCTATGCAAGCTACTGCATACAAAGGTAAAAAAAAAAAAAAAAAAAACATGTGCAGATCATAAATACAAATCATAAAAAAAAAAAAACGTCCGAAAATGCAACAAGACAGACACTAGTTTACCGACGTTTCCTGGCTAAATCTGCCCCACTATCAAGACAAATTCCTAAAAAGTTGGAAAGTACCCGGTTGGGACTTGGTTGTTTTCCAAGCCTTGGATAACAACCAAGTCGCAACCGGCAACTTTTGCTTGATACACTGTAAATGCATGTGTTTCAAAATAAACAAATGTTAGAAACATCCTGAAAAAGGGTTTTTTTTAAACGTTTTTAGCTGAAAAACGCACAAAAACGTTTCACTAAAATCGCATGTGCTGAAAAAAACCTTTCAAAACATTATCGTCTGCAGTGTGCGGCAGACGTTAAACGCGTTTAAATTAAAACAATGAAGTTTAACTTGCAACACTTTACGAACACATGTTAAAACACAGATGTGTGACAAAAGTGTTTAATAAAATAACAAGGGGCTACAGCGACTATTTAGTCGCATTGGTCTTCTGTACAGTTCCTCCACTTCCAGTGTTGAGGCGCACACCTCTATCATGCACTACAACAGCGATCTCTATTATATAATCTAAAAACAGTAACCATCAGAATTGCCCATTACGAATGTGTTAGTTTTTAAGCTTAATTACGTTTTAGGCATAATTGTCAGCGTTTAGGCCTAATTTGCAACTTTAATTTCGTAAGTAGCAACTAACGGAGATTTGGATTGTATACAGTAAGCCTATTCATTTTTGCAACACGGTATGCCACCGCGCACAAAGTTACAGTGTTACAACGTAATGCGCAACGTAGCCTATATAGATCAGTTGTAGTAGGGAAGGGACAGGAGAAACGCTGCAGCAGCGACTCGTAGCAACTATTGACGTTGCCATGGTAACGTGATTTTACATCTAATTTTCATTCTGTAGGCCTAATTTTTTTAACGGCAGTTTTAGTTTCGTAAGTAGCAGATAGGCCTAATGGAGAATTTGGTTCGATCATAAGCCTATTCATTCATGCAACAATACGACAAGACTCTTTTAAACGAAGCTAAAATGTTTTTGTTTTTACGGCTGCGTTAACACAAATCTTTAGGATTTCAATTCGACGATGAAATGTTATTATTTAATTTAGTTACGTCGAAGAAGTCTATTAGCTATAAGGAGGCAACGATGTTTTAATTTGCCATGTTATTTAACTAACTTTTGACACCGAATCGAACGTTGTAAACCGTGGTCGTCAATATCTGGTACCGTTGCGAAGTTGAAAAAAGCGATGGACAGACGGACGGACAAAGTCGTTGCAATAGTCTTCTCAGCCGGTACGGCTGTACAGAAGACTAAAACCGTATAGTGTTTTTATTACAACGCATGTGTTTTTGAACACTGCGTTTAATGAAAATGCTTTTGTTGATCATGTGTTGTAAACTAAATACTACTGTTTTATTTTAAACACTTTCGTTGCTACAGGTGTTCCAAACATCGTTAGTATCGTTCTTATCTCGATACACTTTGCGTTGTTTTTAGGAACTAAGAGGCTATATGGTGCACCAATGCTTACTCGTAAATACTAGAAAAAAATAGTTCCAACAGGCGCGTTACGCTAAACCGCGAAACTAACAAAACGAATGGTCAGAAAGCAGAATTCGGACTGAAATCTGTGATTTTGATTTTGATTTGTAGATTTAGTCTGTGTAGAGAGAACTTACTTGTTCTTGGTAATACAGGCGATGGGGTGCCAAAGCTTCCTAATAAGCCCAACGAAAACACCAGAAAAAAGAGCTGCACCTTCATGACGACTCTGGCTTGAAAGTGTCGGAGAACTGGAATCTTAGACGACTGGCGTTTTGCCGGTCATACTGTGCAGTTATACGCTGATCACAATCTTGTTATCCAGACGAATGTGACACGCAGTTTTCAGGATGACATCGTTGTTAATCGTTTTGATTTTATTTTTTATATTTGCTTGTATTGTACTTCCATTTACGAGAATAAGCAATCGTTAGCTGCATCGCATCCATCAGATAAGATACAAATCGGAATGATGCTCGTTCATTACTTTTCAAAACACGCACCAAGATAACTAGTGGCATTGTTTTAACGAGATAAAAATTAATCATATCTTGATGTGTTTCTTTGTGTTGTTATCGTAATAATTAATTAAGCGAAGCGTGGCCTTGAGAATTTAATATGGCGAGATTCAGGTGGTATATTTTGGTTTTTACTGGAAAATGTTTACGTTGTGCAACCAGGAAATCTGAAATGGTATACAAAAAATGGTGACGAATGATGAGATTGCCATATTGGAATGGCATTGTTGAATTTACAGTGTGAATATTTCAATTGGGATACTTGGTAGAGCAAAGGAAGCTTCTCATAGTGTCCTGATGTCTGTCTGCCTGTCTGTATACACCATAACTTTTAAACCCATTGTGTGATCAATTTCAAATTTTCAGTCAGAATATCACGAGTGCTGCTATATGAAATCGATAAATTATGTGTTTTTAGCACGAAACTATGTGTCGCTTGGTCCTTGCCTGATCCGTTGCTACTGCAACAAAGTGTTTTTATTTATTTATTTATTCATTTTTAACTGGTGACAATTCCCATTTTGGGGATGCTTTTGTTTTTAGTACTTATCATAGCCATACTTTGTATTATATAACGTTGATTTTTAACGGTCTCATTTGTTCATCTGGATTTTATTTTTTACTTGGGCCGATCCTACACCTCCCGTGTCCAACACGTTTGGCGATGCCATCGGGGACTTTAGAGTCCCTGGCAGGTCTAACCTTGGTGGTAAGGCATTCGTGTCCCAACACCTAAACCCTCACCTTCCCTTGGCCAATATGTATCATTATTTATGATTGTCTTCTGTTTTTTAATTGCGGCTGGCTGTTAGCGATCTTAGGGTCCTTGCCACACCTGTTGCTATCGTGACAAATTGTTATTATTATTATAACTCCTTTCCGGATTTAATTTCTCGCGACCTTCGGCACTCGAGAAATTAAATCTGGAAAGGAGTTGTGTACTAAAACGCGCAAATTATTGATTTGATAAAAGCACGAGTGGCATTCGGTGTAAGAATTTTGGTTCTCTTTCCGCGAAACGATTCTTACTAGATTCATTATTAAATTAAAGTTAAAACGCGCATGTAGAATGTGACAAAGTAAATGCCAGAAAGTGCACAAAACATCCATTAAAACTGGACGTTTCGGGTCATCTCAGAGCCGTTATCAAGAGTAACTCTTTACACGTCTTAGCAAGTTCTGCCTTGTGAAGATGGACTTCCTCCCACTTGACTCATGACGTTCTTGTGTTATTTGTAATTTGTTTTTACTTTCTCTTGAGAACGGCTCTGACATGAACCGAAACGTCGAGTGTTAAATGTATGTTTTGTGGATTTACTGGCTTAGATTTTATTTAAAGGGACACCCGGCCTGCCAGGTCGGCTGGGGTGGTAGCTGCGTTCCTCGTATAGCTGCTGTCTCGGTTGGCTTTGTAAATAGTACACGAGACAGAATCAACGATTGTGTCGTCACAAACCGAAATGATTCTCGTATTTTAAAATCACAATTTATAATTTTATAGGCTAGTGTCTTATAATTTTGCTTCGGCGATCTATTTTAAAATAATTAATTTTAATTTTTATCGCACTAGTCTATTAAATTTTAGATCTCATGGTAATTATTAGAAAATTAGTAGATGTACACACAGAGATGAAACGTCATGATTATTGTACGCGCGCAATGCATCATTTAGTGACGGATCGTTCTTAAATATAGTTAACAATATTCAACAGAAAATCTCCTAGACGCCACATTTTAAAACGGTTTTTTTTAGCAAGGGAAACACTAACGGTAAGTAAATAGACCTTTGGGGCCGTACTTGATGTGGAGGATCGAGAAAAATGGCGCTGGGAGGTATATCCCTTTAATATTAAGTATGGTTGGCTTAAAATAATAGCATACTAGCTCCGATCGAATGTTGACGATGGTTTTGATGTTTACGATTTTACAATGTTTAGAAATCATGATGTTTGTATTAAGTTGGCCTAAACATCATTTTTATGCCGCTGATTCACCAAGTTAAACGCATCCTGACGTGAAGCATTTGCGTGTTTCCGTAAAAGTCAGATAATTTACGGAAGTGACGTCATTGACCTTACATGGGCATAATTACTCAGAATCCTGACGAGAAACAGCTTCGTGTTCCTGTAAAAGACCGACAATTAACGAACGTGACGTCATTGCCCAAATATTGCCATAAGTCGATGTAAGTAAACAGCTTACTCAAAGTGAGATACACTGTCAAGCTCTTTGGTTTGTTTGTCGATAACCAATCAGTGACGAGTAAAGCATCGATCTACATAATTACTGACAGAGAAAGTTCCGTAAGGTCTTTTCAGTTTAAGTCGAGCATGGTGGGCATGTTGTGAAGAAAAAACAAACCTTTTTTAGTGATTCAAGTCCGTAAATTAACCAAACCAGAAATTTTGGAAATTTTGCCTTTCAAGTATAAAACTAATACATCATTAGTCAAACACCAATACTAACCGTACTTCATAAAAATTAGTCAGCAATTAATGTGCGGTGAAAAGACTTGGCACATAAAACGAAACCTAAAAGCACCCGCCTCTTGTCTTTCAATTATTGGTTGAAGACCAAAAAAATACAGAAAACAAAAACTAACTCGTTTGGTATTTAAGGTAAGGTTTAACTGATAACTACCGATTTTTCCACTCCTCTGGCATAAATACGACTCACTGAACCCGTTATTAAAGTCCCAGCAATGACAAGGGCTCCATTCAACCGAGAAAGCTAGCGGCCATACGCAATAAAGAACGAATACAAATAAATATGAAGGCTGAACGAAGGATCAAATAAATCGCTGTAAATTATATAAAGGAAAGAAGAGAACGAGCCGAACTTATTCTCTTTATACACATTTGTTTCCATTCTTGCATTGTGTATGACGGCAAGCATTCTCGGTGGAATGGAGCCCTTGTCACTGCTATGACCTTAATAACGAGTTCAGTAAGTCATCTTTTTGCCAGTGGAGGAGTGGGCATCTCGACAAAGTAGTTTGGGACGGATTGGGTAGCCAGTTCGAATCTGGGTACCGCCACTCTGACGAAACGTGAATGCGTAAAGGTGGCTTACTGTATTACGTTACTTTTAGGCCCCCCGCACAGTGGGCAACCAGGTCATGCTGCCAGTGGTCGTCGGGGCCAAAAGACACGGCGACGTGCCGCCCGGCCACGTCCGTTTTCATTGATAACTCTCGATCACGTGGTGAAAAATGAACAAGGAGCTAGTATCGTCGCCCTGTGGTCGCCTGCACGCCGTCCGGGATCTCAGCGACCACTGCGACTGACTGGCCGTGGCGGCCAAGTGCGCGGTGCTGTATATACCGTAAGCATTCTCGTTGGCCGCAGCGACCTGGTCGCCCGGCTTGGTTGTTTAGTGTGCAGGGGCCCTTAGCGTATGATTAACGCTTGCTTCGGGCGCCCGCGTACACGGCAACCAAGCCGCGTGGCCAGGGCGCTGCGGCCAATGAGAATGTTTACGGTATATGTAGCAGCAGCGCACACTTGGCCGCGGCGGCCAGAAAGTCGTGGGGGCCCCTGGGATCCCGAGGAGCGTGCAGGGACCACAGGGCGACCATACTCGCTCCGTGTTCATTTTTCTCCTCGTGATCGAGAATTATTATTATTATTATTATTATTATTATTAACGTTGCCGTGTTTTTGGCGGCGGAGACCACTGGCCGCACGACCTGACCGCCGAGTACGCGGGCGCCCTTCCTCTTTCCTTTCTTTAACTGACGGACTGAACAAAAAAGAGTGTTTTTTATGTATTTCGTAAACTCCGTCAGAGACAGCGTCACTGATTTTTCGCACAGTTTGTTAAATATTACCTATTCAGACCGACAGGATCTATAAATAATTTTCAAACGCATGAAGAATAAAAAAGGGGACGAGTTACGTCGTGAAGTTGATTTCACTATACTGACATAATTTATTTTATTTTGTTTCTAAATGTTTAGGCCTATATTATTATTAAAAATAAAGTACAAAATCGGGTAAACTATTATTTTTCCGTGTCTTGACAATGCCCAACCCACCTCTTCGTATATCCATTTACTGATCGAAAACGTTACAAACTTTTCACACTCGAAGCCTTCATGTGACACCCAGGAATTTTTTAGACGTAAAACAATCCACTCTGCAACCATCAATATGGCACAATTATTATTTTTTTTGTATCAATATACATTTACCCAGTTTGAATAAAAATAAATTTGTGAAACATATAAAAAGAAAATTCCAGTTGCCAAAGATTATTAAAATATGCGAAAAACACATAAGGAAGGTATCGGGTATAAATATGCACCCTGGGTATTTATTTTTATTTCGACTTGAAAACCGGATGCAGTAATTCCCGAACCCGAAACGTGGCGCCGCTAGTCATGCAGTCTGCGCAGATGCAAAACAACGTCACTGGCGAACACAATAGTTAGCAAATTTCAAACCAACATTCTTCATACATACAAATAATTGAAACTCAGTTAAAAGTCTGGAAATTTTCGGTAATTTTAAGCAAACGTTTGGATGTCTGGGTCACTGTCAAAAAGTCTGGAGAAATCCAGACATGTCTGGTTATCTGGCAAGTGTAAGGGCCAGTTCAGGCTCTCGAAGAGGTCAGAGGATCGCCTCCGTACGCTCTGCTCTCGGACTCCTACTCCACACTTAATACAGTCCAATTTGCAACGTAACTAACTATCAATCCGCCAAAACTATTTTTCACTGATATCAATTTTTTTTTCATCTTCATAAACAAAAACAAAAAAAAAAATGTAGCGCTAACTTAAAAAATTTCCTGTATCTTACATAAAATAAATTCGTGCTTTATTAAAAAAAAAAAAAATTTAGCAGAGCGTGGTTTCGATCCACGGACCTCTGGGTTATGGGCCCAGCACGCTTCCACTGCGCCACTCTGCTGTGCTGCCGGTCGATGGTAATGTCAACTTTGTGGTAGCGAACTGTCAGTTTCTTGCAACACTAACGCCCTTTATGTTACGAGTATACAGAATGGGAAATGTGCCAAGTTGGTTAGTTGGATGCAATTTCACTTCCTCTTTATTCTGGAGTTACATCACGATTATTTAAGGTCGACCGTTTTCGAAGTTTAAAAATGTTACTCATGTTTTTTTTTTTATTTTGGTGAATACCACATAGCTAAACTGTATGGTTTGCAGATTTTGATGTTTTATCAAGCGTTGATAATACCTTGATTTTTTTCCCATCCACACCCAGGAAGTACAGCAATAGTACTCTGGCTGTTGTCAGATGGCGCCACACATAATAAGACCTATAATATTTGTGACAAGGCCTAAATTGGTGTGATAAGGCCTACATTTGAGTAATTAGCACTGCAACATTTCTCTCACACATGGAGAAGCAGGTTCCAAATATAAGTCTATAGAGCAGTGACACGACGTAGTATTATTGTATATAACTCTATGCTGGAGCCTTAATGGGTTAGCTGCAAGGGGCACTTCAGACAGAAACAGAAGGGCGTCATACTGAAGCCGATGGTGTGAAGAGTGATTTCTTAGACCTAAAACGCGTGATTTTTGTTGTTGGAGAAAACAACGTTATTTTAAGCCTAAGAAATCCGCTCTTCCGTTGTTTTTCCCTCCATTTTTATGTAGTGCACCTTGTAGTTATGCCCTCCAAAACCCATACTGGTGCCAATATGGCGGCAAATGTCACTGCTCTATCGGGGATTAATGCACCCTGCGTATTTATTTTTATTTCCACTTGAAAAC
>JAHWFP010015176.1:3775-15284 GCA_023313725.1 Lithobius niger | reverse complement strand
GGGGATTAATGCACCCTGCGTATTTATTTTTATTTCCACTTGAAAACCGGATGCAGTAATTCCCGAAACGTAAGTATTTTTTCTTGCATTTTTACTGGGCTTTTCTTATATTTTCATGATTGGTCGAAACTTTGGATACCTCTTCTTGCTGGAGTGACATGACGGTTTTCTAAGAATGTGCCTTCTTGGAAACCGTGGACAAAAAAAAGTTTCGGTCTTTTCTGTCGCGTTGGTTCTGGTTCCTGAACACAGCTGAATCATAGCTGAGCAAGTACTCGCCGTACTCCTATATATGTATTATCTGGATAGGAAGGAAGGTGTTGATCTCGTTGCGTCTTCGCGGTGGAAAGGAATTTCGCAGATAACAAATAATACATTTTGTGCAACACAAAAATCAATCTGCCCAAAAATTTTTTTATAGGTATCGATTTTCTTATCTTTTGAAACAGAACTTTAAAAAATGTTCCTGCGTTTTACGTGACGTAAATTTAATGTTAAAAAAAAAATAATTAGCAGAGCGTGGTTTCGATCCACGGACCTCTGGGTTATGGGCCCAGCACGTTTCCACTGCGCCACTCTGCTACGGTCGACTATGCTTGCAATATCCGCTTAACTTTATGACGCTGATACGTCAAACTTGCGCAATGTAACCGCAGTGTTACGAGTATACAGAATTGGAAATAAGCCAAGCTGCGCGTTGCTACCTCTTTTTTATGGAGTAACGTCACGATTGTGAAGGTCGATCCTTTTTGGGAGTAAACAGTTTTTTAATATTTTATTTTTTATTTTTTGTTTGGACAAATACTATAGCTAAGTTGTCCAGTTTGCAGGTTTTACGTTGCATTAACAGTTTCCGTAAGTCCCGACCAGACAAAAGAATATTTCGGTCGAAAAGATGCGTTACTTCATGCATAGAAGGTCAAAATTGCTGGACTCAAGTAGTATGTGTGGCGTTTCTTGACTAATTTTGACGTCTTTAGTAAACCATCCTGTGATGCCATGCAGTCGCGAGGAGCCAGTCTCTTTAGGGCTATAAGGATAAAGTTAACGACCTGATTATTTTTCCCGCACGCTATAGCGTACAGTTGTGGCTACTAACATCTACATAATAATTCTGGATCCCGGCTGAGCTGATAAAAGGAAAAGGAAAGTTAAAGGAAAACCGGAAGGACAACAACCACTTTAATCGCTTCTCATTGTTTTCGTGCAGGTGTAATGTCTTTGCTACGGTGCCTAACAATTCCTGGTGCACGTGCTAAGGATTGAAAACGATCGTCCAAACCGTTGATTGTTGATGGGTAAAATGAAAGAATCCATGTTTCAGCTAAATGCGTATAGTTTTAAATCAAACTAAGCTACGTTGTTGTTGGCCTCGAAATTGGCAGCTGGAAACGATGCAATGGCTTATTTAATTCGTAGATGAAGGCTTTCAGAGCTGAGCTGAATTGTTTCAAAGTGGACAACAACAATCCCTGCTGAGCACGAGGCTGATCATTGCTATCTTGCAAAGTAGTCGTTTACAATCAAAGATAATGGTTCAGCGCTCACATGCTTTAAACGGTGCATCCTGTTAATCCAGCCACTGGATGCGCAGATTCAGTGACTGAGGCCAACAAAAACCACCGTTTGTCAGCCAGTGTGCGCAAAAATTGGGTTGAAGAAATTTTATTCCGTGAAAGCGTTTCTTAGCCAGTGTGTGCGAAAATGGGAGTGGGAGTAGGGAGTTGGGAATGGGAGTGGGGAGTTGGGAGTGCGAGTGGGGAGTGAGGGGATTGGGAGTGGGGAGTGGGAGTGAGGGGGTTGGGAGTGGGGAGTGGGAGTGGGGCCGGGAGGGGGGGGAGTGGATCTGTAAACTTAATTCATGACCGGCACCGTGCATAGCACGGGCTTCCTCTAGTCTCTGATAATGCTTTGCGTGCAAAAAAGCACACAGGTAAGTAACGCGAGAGGTATTAGTAGCCGAAACCTCCTCCAGGGCCACGAATAGGCTTGGAAGATGTAAGATACGATATCTATAGTTAACTCTCTAATCTGTGGTACAGTAATAGTATGTTGGCCCCTATTGGATGGCGCCACGTGTAATTAGGCCTATGTTTGTGAGATTAAGCCTATATTTGAGTAACTAAGCCAGTAATTGTGTGATTAAGCCTACATTCGAATTATTAGGCCTATATTTTTTAGATTAAGCCTACATTTGAGTAGTTAGGCCTATCATTTCTGCGATTAAACCTATTTTTGATTAGTTAGGCTTATATTTGTGTGATTAAGCCTATACTTGAGTAATTAGGCCCATATTTGCGTGATTAAGCCTACGTTTGAGCAATTAGGCCTATATTTGTAAGATTATGCTATAAACGAAAATTTACTAAGCGATTAGGTACCTAGGAACTCCAAACTAGGCCAAAAAATGCACAAATGTTTATCCCTATCGGACACGGAGTAATCAGAATGTTTTACGTTGATCCCGTGGTGACCTCTAGCTGCGGTTTGCTGAACCATAGATTAGAAAGTGAACTAGATACGACATCTTGCCTTTCCCAAGCCCACGTCGGCCATGGTGGCAGTTTCGGATAATGCTTAACCTTCTAAGCTGAACGGAAGGAAATAATTAGCAGCGGTATTAGTAGCCGCAATTAACGCCAGGGCATCGCTATAGGGCATGGAAGAGGTTTCTAGTGTGTGGTTTTATGTGTACAGTAACCAACCTGACAAATATTTTAGGTATTACTAGCTAGACCCGTGCATGCTGCATAGCAGATTTAATTTCCCGGTATTAGCACATCCTGGTGTCTGGCCTTCTCGAGAGAGTAAATCGAGTTTGCAGTATAAAAACGGTTTGTCTAACCCTCTAATTTTACTCGTCTACAATTCGACCTAGTGTGACCCTGACACGACCTCCATGCACTGATATATGAATATTTCCTCTGATGGAAGTGTTAACGGGATTTCCCCCACCACCCCTTCCCCTAGCTCTACTCCTTGCCCCTGTTGTAGGTTAATCACCGCGACTGTTCCCGTCTACTTCGAAACAATTCACCTCTGTACCATGCAGCGCTAAATTGTTGCAAGTTGCCGAGGTATTAATGCTCACGCATGCAGTGATTGTTTCTGCTCACTTTATAACAATTCTACTCCGCTCTGAAAGCCAACATCTACGAAATAAATTCGCCTTTCTATCGTATCAAGCTGCGAATTTCGATAAATTAACAACCTCTCGTCGTTTACTTTAAAGTTGTCCTTTTTTAGCTGAGATACGGATTGCTTTGTATTTTTTTTAGCTCAACAACGCAAATCCTAAAGTCAAAGCCTGCCAACCGTATTCCAGGCGACCAGACACAATTTACAAGGTAGCACTGACAATGATATCGTGCACAGCAATTGTAGTCAAGTTTAAAACCATTGCTGTACGTGTTTTCGCTTGGTTTAACGTTGCATTGTTACTGTCTAAAGTGCAAAAGTCCAGTTTGGGTTCGTACTACCTAAACAGACAACAACAACAAAAGTTAACGGATTCGGTGCTGACTAAATACCAATAACAACAACAACAATCAACAAACCAACCAACCCACCGACAACAAACCAACATAGACAACCAACCACAACAACGTCAAAACCAACAGCCCGCCGACAATGCCATATTCCACACGAACAAACACAGCGTGCAAGGTTGCAATTATAAGCATCGAGCACCGCAATTTTAGGCAAGTTTAAAGCAATTGTGGGTGTTTTCACTTCGTTTAAAGTTGCATTGTTGCCGCCGCTGATAATGCTGATACGTTAGGGCTGCGTCGGGCAGGTGACCAGGTGCGGTTAACGCTCGCTAAAACCTTTTGACACTTTTGCTGGTACCTCAAGTCCTTACAGTATTATGATAGTAGATTACATCTGTCAAAAACAAAACTTTTCGTGAATGCATCGAGAAGATTTAGTCGATACGATACGCGTTACGATTGAAGCTTCAGTTTATTTCCCCCCCCATTTCTGAATATGACCTTAAAAAATAGGGCACTAGGAAGCCAATAGCCAATAGGGCATCTGGCTAACCCCAAACCAGTCTAACCCTGCAGACCATTATTAAGTGAAAAACTAAAATAAGAGTCAAATTTTAAACAACAAAAGGGTACCCTTTTGCTCCGTACAAATACAGGCTACGGTTAACCAACAAGAACAAATCAAAACCGTTTTAATCTTCCGTACAGCCAAAATGGAGAATATTGCTACAACTTTGCTTTGTCCGTCTGTCCGTCTCCTTTTGTAACTTCAGGACTGGACCAGATAGAGACAAACGGTTTTTTCCATCAGATTCAGCGACCATAAATTAGTTTAAAAAACACGACAATTAAAACATCTTTGCGTCCTTATATCTAATAGGTTATCACGACGTAACTATGAAATAATAATATTTGATCGTCGCATTTAACTAGCACGGGTTAACACGCAACCGTAAAAACTAAAGGATTTCGTTAACGACACACATTAGCTTCATTCAAAACACTCTCAGCGCCGTCTTGCATGAATGAATAGGCCAAATTATCCAAATTACCCGTTAACTGCTACTTACGCAATTAAAACGGCAGGTGAAAAAAAATATTAGGCCGAAATGATGAAAATGAGGCCGAAAATCACGTTGCCACGGCAACGTTAAGTCTCCATACCGTGTTACACAAATGAATAGGCTCATTGTCGAACTCAATTCTATTCTCCGTTATCTGCTACTTACGAAATTGAAACGGCATGTAAAAAATAGACCTAAAACAGGAGTGCGCCTCAACATTTTCGAAAATAGCGGAATTGTACAGAAGATAAGTAGTCGCTGTAGTCGCTGTAGCCGCTTGTTTGGCTTTAGCAATTTTAGCATTAATGGTTTTAATCGACAGCTGAGTGAAACTTGATATTTATACGAATAGCTGCTGGATAAGGGCCAAGAGTTAATATCTGGAAACCCCCCCACCCGGTGCACTTTCAGCAGATGCCTTCACAATATAGGTTGAAATCACGAGCAATTAGGCTTATAGATCAGCGTCATTAATATCAAACGATGTCTGTTGCTCACGGCAACCGAACAACTCGTGTTGCTGTTTTTTGGCGGCGGAGGTAAACGACGATACCAAGAAAACGATGATTTTCAATTTTTCGTATTTTTCCAAATTTTCTCCGGATCCCAAGAAAATGTTGATTTTTAATTTTTTGTATTTTTTTAAAATTCCATGCCTCGCTCGCGTTCGCTGCGGCTAATTACATAACATCAGAAACCTACCGGCAAAAAACTTGTCCGTGCAACCGAAACCTGATCCGCCAAAAACGTGATCCGTATGATGCCTGAGATCCGAAGAACGCCTATGATTCGGTGTGTCCGTGTGAAAAGTTATTTGCGCCACGTCCCAGCGCGTGCCACCATCTTGTGACGGAAGTAAACAGTGAAACCGCCTGCGCACTGAGGACCAGGTCACTGCAGCCAATGAATGCTTACCGTTTATGTAAAACCACGCACTAATCATTTTCATTGGCTGCTCCATCCGTCACAGATGGTGGCACGCACTGGAACGGGGCGCAGATAATTTTTTTTTTTTACATGGACCTGCCGGATCATAGGCGTCCTTCGGATCACGTTTTTGGCGGACCAGGTTTCAGTTGCCCAGACAAGTTTTTTTTTGCGGGTAGGTTTCTGATGTTATGTAATTAGCCGCAGCGACCGCGAGCGAGGTACGGAATTTTGAAAAAATACGAAAAATTCAAAATCAGCATTTTCTTGGGATCTGGAGAAAATTTGGAAAAATACGAAAAATTGAAAATCATCGTTTTCTTGGGATCTGGAAGGTCCGCGTAAAAAAAAAGGTATGCTAACGGGGCAAGCCAGAGGCAGAGTCCTTTGATTTAACGCACCGACGAAGCCGACGAGGCGGCCTTTTTATAGCTCGGATGCACTCCTGGGTGACAAGTGACGAATCCACCCCCCCCCCCCCGGGCCACCTCTTCGGTTACCATGGAATCTTTCTACACCATTGCTGATCTCCAGTTGTAGCCTGGTTGAAAGTGAGACATCCAGGGGACAACGTGGAACTTTTAATGCCTTTCTTATTACCGTATTGATGGCGTGTTGTGATGTGACCATGGGTTTGTTGACTACAGCACTAACAGTATTATAATATTGTCCTCAAAATAATCAAACGCTTTATCATTTATTACCCTACTTTTTTTAAATTATTTTCTCCTATTTTTAAAATGTTTTAAATTTTTTTAACCAAAATTTTAATGCTAGTAGTCTAATGGTCAGAATTAAAGACTGGCCTTGTGAGAATACAAGACAGCATCCTACACTAATTTGAAATAATGAAAATACAGCTATCCCGACTGGACCTCGAATCCAGGGCTTCCCTAACTCTATACCGGGTACTTTAACCACTTCGCTACTGGGGCGGACCATAACTACAGACTCCAGTCAAGCTTAGTTAAGCAGGTTACTTGTGTCATTTTCCAGTACAGAGGCCAAGAAGCAAATTACTTTCCCCGCATATAGGTTTGTGACATTTAGTTCACCACTGAGGAAGGTTGAACAGCTTCTAAGCAGTCCCAGCCAGGGGTCCACCCTGGTAGCAAAGTGGCAAGCGTGTTGCGTTATTTTATTACAGTGGGGGTGGACAAGAAGCAAATTGCTATCCCTCCTTGTAGATCGTTGTGATCATTATTTCACTACTGAGAAGTTTGAACAGCTTCTGAGCTTGGCTAGTACCTGTACCCAAAGTGCACACCCCTTCCCGATCCTCAGCACAATGGTTAAGAGTGCCTGGCGTTTCATGCGGGAAGTCCTGGGTTAGAGGCCCAGTCGAGAGCTTGCTTTCCTTCATTAAGTTCTGTAACATGTAGAAATATAAATTCAATCCTAAATTTTGTGTTTATATTTCGTTTGTCTTTTGTCCCTTTTCCGTCTTACCCTCTTCCCCCCTCCCCTATTCCCTCTCCACCCCACCCCAGCCGCACATTTCCTTTCCCTTGTGCCTTCAGTCTTCAATGGGTGACAAATGAAGAAGTCAGGTGACAGGGGGGCTGTTCTACGCCTTTGCCTGGGAGACAAGTGGCACACCCCGAAGTTAAGCAGCATTGGGCTGGATTGATGCTTGGGTGGGTGACCACCTGGGAATCTGGCTGTTGCAGACATAGGGCCTTAGGGCTTCGGGCAGATGACCAGGAGTGGTTAACGCTCGTTAAACCCTTTAACCCTTTTAAGTGGCACACCCTTGGTGACAAGTGGCACACCCAGGCCAAAACTGTGCCTTTTAATGCCTTTGCATGAACGCCAGTTGTCAGTTGGATGAAAAATGTGTTACAGGGAATTCCTGTCCCCCCCCCCCCCCTTGTCACCTCGGTGACAAGTGAAGCACCCAGGTGACAACGGGAGTCCAGCAGAGGCGTACAAAAGCCACATTGTTGCGGGGATGTGCATTTGCTGTAGATCAACAGGACGCTAACGGAGATTCTTCCTAATTTTAGTCTTCTGTACAGCCGTACCGGCTGAGAAGACTATTGCAACGACTTTGTCCGTCCGTCCGTCGCTTTTTTCAACTTCGCAACGGTACCAGATAGAGACGACCACAGTTTACAACGTTAGATTCAGTATAGTAATTTAAATAACATGGAAATTAAAACATCGTTACTTCCTTATAGCTAATAGACTTCTTCGACGTAACTAAATTAAATAATAACATTTGATCGTTGAATTGAAATCCTACGATAACACGCAATAAAAACAAATGAATTTTAGCTGAGTTTAAAATAGTCTCGTCGCATTGTTGCATGAATGAATAGTCTTGCCGTCGAACTAAATTCTCCATTAGGGCTATCTGCTACTTACGAAATTAAAACTACATTAAAAAAATCAGGCCTAACAAATGAAAGTTGGACCTAAAATCATGTTACCATGGCAACGAAAAGTTGCTGGGAGTCGCTGTTGGCTTCATCAACAGCGTCTCTCTCGTCACTTCCCTACTACCAATGATCTATATAAGCAACGTTGCGCGTTACATTGTACTCCAAAACAAAATTTGTTCAGGATTCCCGCCAAGCTTTTCGGCCGTGTGAAGTCGTGATATCAAACGCCAAGATCTTTCGCCAAGCTAATCCCACCGAGTAACAGTTCGAAGGTTAAATGAAATATATGAAAATTGCTTACTGTGCAATTTTCAATTATTTCATTTAACCTTCGAACTATTACTCGGTGGGATTAGCTTGGTGAAAGAGCTTGTCGAAAGCTTGACGGGAATCCTTAACAAGTTTTGTTTTGGGGTAGATATCAGATATTTTTTATCCAAATTGTTGAAATCCATTTTTTTTTCTTAGCAATTATGAGATGGAAACACCAATTTAGTTTTCTGGTACATTTTTTTTTTTTTTTTGGCTTTTGTTAGAGTTTGATGACAGCAGTAATCTTTTTTCAAATAATTAGGATTTATTAGTTACTAGTACTGAAGTACCTCCTTGCACACGCACGGATTTATTTTATGTTCAGTTTTGCATTGTTGCATAATACAAATATTTAAAACAATGTAAAACAATTAATTTGGTCGTTTGGAGCTTCCTAACCCCTGAACCACTTGACCAATTAGAAAGGTCCACATGAAAAGGGCACATCTACAGAGCAATTGTAAAATGAGCTATGAACCAGCTTTATTCACCGCATGGAAGAATTTATTTTCGTGATATAGAAACAAGCGTTCGTAGTAAGTACGTAGTAAGTAATTAGGTAAATTTCAACGTTATTCACGTCGTTTTTTCAACAAGAGAACGGTAAGCTGTGTCGTTAAGAGTGACTTTTATGTTGTCAGACGACCAAAGTCTCCAGATTAAACAAGTTTCAGCCTTTTCTGTCGCATTGTTATTTATCCTCACATGCCTGAAAACAGCCAACCTACCTTTGCTGTAAAGACACAACGTGTCTAGTGGTCGCCATGCTCATATCTGGATGTTATCATTTATCTTGATGGGCGACTCTCACTAGCGTGTGTCTTAAACACTGTAACTGTGTGCCCGAAGGCGCACCGTGTTGCAAAAATTAATATGGCTGCTATACAATCCAACTCCCCGTCAGCTGCTACTTACGAAATTAAAACTGCTGGTTAAAATTAGGCCTGAAATGTAAAATAGGCCCTAAAAGCTAACACATTTTTAACCGGCATTTGTGATGGTTACTGCTTTTAGATTAGGATAATAGGGATAGTTGTTGCAGTGCGTGAGAGAGGTCTGCGCCTCAACATTGTAAGTGGAGAAACTGTACAGAAGACCGGTGCGACTAGGCAGTCACTGTAGCCGCTTGTTTTTTTTTTTTTTTGTACTAAATTACAGGACCCACTTGGTCGTCTCGGTTTGCTGCCTTAACTAATTCGGCTTTTGCCATGACGGGGTACAACGGTTAGACGAATTTGAACCAGAGAGAAAATTATACGCTATTAATAAACAGAAATCCAGCAGTAGTTAAAACGACCCGATTCAGCTAAACCGAACGCTACAAGATAATGGTTAGTGCTTACTCACTACAAAATAATGTAGTCCTGTAAGCCACTTTTATGTTTACATGTATGGCATTATCGGATGACTTTTAAACAATTTATTTTAGGCCCGGTACGTACCTTGGTCGATCGTTGGTTTCAGTACGGTGTCCTCTTTGCTGGAAGCCGACCATTGCAACCATTCGGCTGTGAATACTCGATTTGTTAGGGTTTCACTGGGACCAACACAAGAGTGGCGTGCAATGGACCTTGAGTTACATTATGATTTTCAATGTCTTAATTCTTACTTACTTTTATATTACTTGCATTAATTGGTGAACATTTAGTGCCGTTAGGTTTAACACAAATAAGGTCTGACGATAATTTTGGTTGGGTTTTTATTTCTGTTCCTAATTTTACAACAAAGCCTGCCAAAACTGTGCATGTTCTTTTTTTTTTGTTGGAATGAAAATAAGCTATTATACTCCTATTGTATTGTACAACAGACTGTTGAGAAAAAAAGTCATTAAAAAAATCAAACTTTTACGGAAACTTGAAATCTACTTCTTTCAAGACGTCATTAACGGCGTTAGTAATCATGTCTGGCATCGCTGACTTCAGATAGTCGGTGACGATGCCTGGGAACCAGCTAGCGATGTTCCCTATCCAGTTGCCATCGGTAATTTCACTGGCCATTTCTCCCCAGCTTTCGACATCCAGTGAGTCTAGGGATGGTTTCCCATTTTTTGAAATTGGCTTGCTGAGTTCGACGTGCAGTCTGATGTTTCTGATGAAGATGCGAACGGTACCCACGAAATTGATGAACCACCAGATACTGAGAAAAAAAAAAAAAAAAATAAATAAATCTAACATCACAGTTTGCTAGGAGCGAAATAGGCATCGGCAGTAGCATAATTTATTGTGTGTGCGGTGTATCTTGAGTCCTGCAAGTATTTTGTGATCGGCTACGTCTTCCTGGATGGGGTGGCTTTAATCGATGGCCGCCATTGTTTTTGTAACCATCTTGGATATCAACTAAGGTACTCTGCTACTGAAAACGTACAATCGATTATCTGTGTTCGTTCTGCGGAGAACTCAAGATAGGCCGCGGACACTACAAAGCATAACAGTGGCAACAATAGTAGACAGGGGTGCCGGAAAATGAAATAGAGCTTGATTGTTCTCCACGGAAAAGTAAATAGATAGTCAATTATAAACAAAACCTAGGACTATAAACAGAGCTAAATTTACAGATCGAGGGAAGAAAGGAAGACACGGAGCGGGAACGGGGGGGGGGGGGGGAGACAAACAGGGTTTACTGACCAGGAAAAAGCTGAATCGGACCGAACGGAAGTGGTTGAAGCAAAACCAGAATGCTGAACGTCTGAACTTAAAGGCCGGTTGCCACCAAATTAGCATTGCAGCATTTAGGCCTATCGAGTTCTCTCTCGCAGGAAGCAAAGGAATGCACAAAGCAAGACTTTTAAACGCTACAAACAAGTCACGTGACCCCTTAATTGTTGAGTAAAAATTTGGTACGCCATCGTGCACCTGGAAACAAGCTGTAAAAATTAACGATACTGATGTCTACAGATGGCGCCATGTAAAAATATAAAGAAAATCCTCTGGCGCCATCTAGTAACATCAGTATCTTTAACCTTTATAACTTGTTTCCAGGTGCACGAGGGCGTACCAAATGTTTACTGAATAATTAAGGAGTCACGTGGCTTGTTCGTAGCGTTTAAACGTTGCCTTGTGCATTCCTTTGCTTCTTGCGAGAGAGAGAACTCGATAGGCCTTAGATGCTGCAATGCTAATTTGGTGGCAACCGGTCTTTAACTCTGGTTTTTTTACTACAGATAAATAAATTTTTTCACCAAAGGAACTTTTAGAATAGTGTTCACACCCTGCTTCCATCTGTTCCAGACATGAACAGAGCCTTGCTGCAGTTGGGAAAGAAGAAGGGGGGGGGGGGGGGGAGGGGTTTGAGGCAGGGAAGGAGGTGGAGTAATGGGCTTTTTACTAGTTCG
>JAHWFP010015174.1:3904-18116 GCA_023313725.1 Lithobius niger | reverse complement strand
TGTATTTTTATTTTCTGGCATAATATGGTTGTGGACTGGTGGACAATGTGAAAATATAAGTAAAATCAAGATTAATTCTTGCTCATTGTTGTTTTTCAGTAAGCAGGACTGATGCATTTGCCAGGTCAGGGGTGTGCCCTGTATTTATCAGGTCTGGAGAGAAAACCTGGTTTTTAAACAGTGCTGAGTAAGGAAATTAGTAGTGACATTTTGTTTTATATTTATTTTGATGTATGGGCCGTAATTCTTTCCCGAAATTGTTTTTGCGTGCATTTTTGCTTTTAAGCCATCTCATAGTGGCTGTGCATGACGAGCTGGAACCAAGGATGCCATAAACCACATTTTTTTCATTTTGATCGGTTACATTTCTAGGAATGGTGTACTGCTTAAGATTCGGGTGATTGCAAGTGACAGGTTGAATATTTATGGGTGCAAGCATTTTATGAAGTGGTTCTGTGATTCCTTGAAAGTACGGGATGCAGAAGAAAGCACCTCGCTTAATTTTGCTTATTTTTAAAGAATTAAATTTGATAGCCGTTTGCAAGGGAGATTTTTACAAGGCGCACCAGATTTTATTTTCCAGGATGCGTTTATTGGTGGTGTGCGCGAATATTCTATTAGTTTCGTTCTTAACAACTTTAATCTTATATTAGGGATCAACATTGGAAGTAAGGGGGGGGGGGCTAAGCTCTACAGGTCCCCTGCCTTCCTGAAATTCTGAGGAATTTTTTTTTTAGCCAGCTGTAACCCAACAACGTTCATTGTTATTAGTTCTATTTTACTACAGATGCTTGGGGAATGAAGGCCCCTTTTACCATGAAGGCCCATGAAGGTCCTTTTACGTCGAAGGCCCGGGGGGACCTTGCCCCCTCTGCCACCCCCGTTAAATCCGCCCCTGTATAGCAGTGGTATGCATTGGTTTGCGGATATCAATAAGTATTACCGTTTGAGTGGCGTCAATAACAACAGTAACACCCACAAAATACAATGCACAGGGATGTTGCCGGTGTGAAAAAATGCGGAAAATGTGAAAATTTGCCAGTGGTTAAATATTATGTAAAAAAAGTGAAAAAAAAAGTGAAAAATACGTGAGTTGGTGTGAAAAAAAGGCAAAACGCACAAACGAAGTGTCAATCAAATTATCCGCCCTAATTTTGGACCCAGAATTATATAGGCATGCCTGTGGTTAGAACACACAAAAAAAAATTGGTTGGTTTACGGGCGGAGTCGCTTTAAAGTCGCTTTCGCTCTCTTGAGTGAAATTATTCAGAGAACACAATGGTTATTGGAAACGAAATATTTTTATTAAAGAAATGTGAAACAGGTGATACACGAAAACGAAGAAATAGTGCTACGAAGATGAAAGTGGGAACGTAAAAAATGTGAAAAATTAAAAAGCAGGTACGTGAAAAATGTGAAAAAAATGAAAATCGGGTGTACGAAAACAGTGAAAAAAATGTGAAAAAAAGCTGGTACTCCCGGCAGCACCCCTGAATGCATTATTTACAGGATTTTCTATCGTAACAATTTTAAGGCGGGATAAAACTAATTATTAATTTTGAAGTGTCACGTTTTTCAGAGTACCACAAGACACCAATAGAATTAGCAATGTTAAGACGGAAAATTGTTTATTAAAAGGCTTGGTCCAGCTTCTTGAGTACAATGTGACGATGGAACATAACAGAGTGGGCTTCCCCTGTGCTCCATATTGCTGTTACATCAAACTTGAATACTTCAGTGAGTTAAAGAAAAACTTATTTCTGACCCCACTCCACGCTTTAGAAGAATTTTTAGACGCTATACAAGTAGTATTTATAACCACCTATTTTCATTATATGCAAGTGCTGGTAAGCGTCGACTACAGGGTTTGTAAACGTTTGTAAATTAAAAATTCTGGGAATTTTCCAGGATTTGTCAATGAAAATTTAAGGGAATTCAAACGAATAATTAACATGAGATGAAAATACATATCTGTAGTACAAAAATCTGTCAAAACTGTGGCTAAACGACACCGGGGGTAAAACACTAAACATTTGCGCTGCAATTAGTACAATCGGTTTAAGAGTAGCAATTCCATTTTCAGTTCCTGGGTAGGATGCGTTTATTTTTTACATTTGTGTTCTCAACATAAGCTGCCTACTAATGTCCGACATGGAAAACAGAAACCCGATTTTCTGGTTGAATTTCCAGTTGCAACCAGTTCCAGTTGCATTTTCAGGGCCGAAACAATTTTTCCAATGTTTCATGCACTTTTAACAGGCCAATTACTTAATTTTCCAGGTTTACAAGGATCTGTATGAATCCTGCCACTATACCCCCACAGGAAGAACAGGATGACAAGAGTTCTGCGTGAATGGGACTCCTTAACTGAAAGCTCTTTCTCTCGACTTGTTGGCAAGCACCAGATTTACGGCAGTTTCAAAGCACAGAGATAAGCAGCAGTTTTTCAAGCACTTTTACTGGCCCTTTACTTAATTTTCCCGGACATTTCCAGGTTTTCAAGGATCCACACGAAGCTTGGCACTGTACTCCAATGGGAGAACAGGATGAAAGAAATTCTGCATGAATCGCGTTCCTTAATCGAAAGCTCATTCTCTCATCTTGTTACCAAGCACTGGAATTGAGACATTTTTTAAAGCACAGGACTAAGTACCAGTTTTACAAGCGCTTTTTACTGGCCACTTCCTTAATTTTCCTGGAAATTTCCAGGTTTACAAGGATTCGTACGAATCCTGCCACTGCACCCCAAAGGGAGAACAGGATGAAAGAAATTCTGCATGAATAGCATTTCTTAATCGAAAGCTCATTCTCTCGTCTTGTTAACAGGCACCGGACTTGAGACATTTTTCAAAGCACCACATTTTACTGGCTATTTAAACTGGAAGATTGTATTACGACTCCTACATCAACCTTCCCAACGACCTACATTGTAATAATTAAGCAGCTACAAGTTGGATGACCATGAAAGGAGGGGGATACCGAGGTCAACCGTTTTTTGCCGAACTTCATGACAAAATATCCCTTCCGTAGAACATTACTTCCACTAAAACCTGCATGTTCAAACCTGAACAAAAGTAGAAGTAATCTCCTACGGAAGGGATAATTTCATCATGAAATTAGGGAAGAAGCGATTGATCTTGTCAGCCCCCTTCCAAGATCATCCAACTTCTAGCTGATTAACTATCACTTTGTCGGTCATTGAGAAGGTTGATGTAGGAATCGCAATGCAAACTTTCCATTTTCAAAGATATAATATGTTATATGTTATAGCCCACATATCTTTGAAAACGAAAAGATTACGTTTCGATTTCAGATTATATTAAGATTCCTACATCAGCCATCCCAATGACCAACACAGTGATAAATAAGCAGCTAGAAGTTGGATGATCTTAACAGGAGGCTGTCAAGATCAATCTTGCCTAACGTCGTGACAAATTATTCCTCCAGTATGTAATCTTCCATATTACACAGCCACTAAAAAGCGGTGCTTACCCCTGTGCTTTGAAAAATGCCTTAAATCTGGTGCTTGTTTATACATGTACTACATAAGTGTATATACAATCATACACACGCTACGGGCGAATAGACATTGTCGCAAAAAAAAATACGACTCCAGGTTAACAACTTTTACTACTAGTATCAAATCCGGCAAGCTGTTGCAGGAACCGGACGAATGAAATCGAATGTGACAAATTTAATTATTTTTCTTTTTTTACGTTCATCGTTTGGCAACAGCACGTGGCAAGAGAACTACCTTTGGCATCGCAATAAAAAGAAACACGCCGCTTTTTTATGGCCATCCGTCAAAATAAACAAATATGTTCGCGGGAAATTTGCATTTCGTGGGTCCGTCTAAGGCGGTTGGTTTAGATGTGGAATCTGGTTTGCTTCAACGAGTGTACAAATTGAAGAAGCCGTTAAAAAGACGTAAAGTTTAATGCATTTTTATTTCCTGGCATTGAAGAAGACATGCTATGACTGTTTTGCAAAACACACCACGGGAATAACGCTTAAAAATTAAAACTTAATTTTTAACCCAAAGATTAGTTCTACGGTTTTCACGCTAACACGTTTTTTTTACAGTTTCCTTAACAAATTCGTTTCGTTAACGCTATGGCTAACGTCAGTTTACTAAAGAAAAACATTCAGGTCATATCTTGTAAATTTACAGTAAAATGTTGTGATTGATACAATGGATGACGTAGCAGACAATATGTTTACACTTGGGAGTTTTTAAGTGTAAAATCAATGCAGTAACAACGTAAATTTTCAAGAATACTAACAATATAAAGTACCATGAAATAACGCAGGAAAAATGAAAAGTGCTAGGATCACGGCCAAAATCGGCATTCCCCATGGGGACAATGCTAGATGGACGGCCCCAGAAGATGGGCGCCCTGGCACCAACCCTGTCTCGCTGGTGACCCCAGAGGCACTTTTCGTAGCATTACGGAAGGTACAGAAAAAATCACAGTAAGAAATTAAAATTTTTATGAAAGAAGATAATAAAATGCCACTTTTCGGCACTCACCGTCACAAATAGAGCACAATCAAAATTTAAGCGAAAGCCTTCGCTAATCAAACGTTAAAAAATAAACAAAAGTAAAAGAGCCCAGAGGAAAATGAGAGATGTACCATTGTACAATTACTGCGAGTGTTGGTGGAAAAGAAGCTAGAAAGCCAAATATCGAAAATTTGCATTATAGCAACATCCAAGCTTTTCTAATAACCTTCCGCCTGCCTCACAACACCCACGCGACAATCACATCCGCGTATTTACCACAGCTAAGGTCAACTGAGATGGTAGCTTCGTTCCTCTCAGCGAAAAACGTAGCTACTGTCTCAGTTGGCATTGCACCTAATAGTCCAGCCAGCGTGAACTCATTGATTGTGTCGTCAAAAACCGGAATGATTCTTGTATTTTAAAATCACGATGTATAATTTTCTCGACTAGTGTCTATAATTAATTTTAATTTTTACTGCATTAGCCTTCTAGATTTTTGATTTCATAGTAATTACTAGCAAACGATTAAAATTAATACTGCGCACACACAGATAAAACTTCAAGGTCATTGTAGGTGCGCGATGCATCATATATGTTCGGGACGAACGTAAATAAATTCAGTAATATTCAACAGAAAATCTCCTAGATAACTCATTTTAAAACGGATTTTTAGCAAGGGAAAGACTAACGGTAAGTAAATAGACATTTGAGGCCGTACTTGATGTGGAGGATCGAGAAAAATGGCGCTGGGAGGTATATCCCTTTAAGTCGGTTATTAATGCCTCAGGGCCGACGAGAAGTGATTATGTGGCTGGGACGATGGTTGTTTAGGTGATCGCACCGAAGCATTTGTGGGGCTTCTTTCTAGTTTCAAATAAGTTTCCATATTCGGTGATCTGTTTATTGATTGGCTGAATATGGTTGTGATTGTGGACAGGGAACGAATACTCAAAGTTGCAAGATAATTCGGGGCGAATGTCTGGAATTTGAATAGAATTTTTTTTCACGAAGTGCCGGTGCACGGCCTGTGCTTAAGAACAGAATGTCGTAAAAAAGCACAAAAATGTATGAAATTGATACAATTTGCACAAATCTAGATCCATCGGCATGCTCGAGTATTTTTAAATAACGTTAAGCTTGAGGCGTGTAACATTAGTCTTCACATTACGTTACACATTGCAGTGTGCAACATACTAATGTGAAGGGTACTTACACAACGTAATGCACATTACAATGCGTAATTAAACATTGTATTGTGTGCACGGTGTATCTTGAGTCCTGCAGGTATTTTATGAGCGGCTACGTCTCCCTGGAGGGGGCGGCTTTAATCTACGGCCGCCATTGTTTTTGTAACCATCGTGGATATCAACAAGGCGCTCTGCTACCAAAAACGTACAATCGATTATCTGTGTTCGTTCTGGGGAGAACTCAAGATAGGCTGCGGACATTATAATGAGCTACTGTAACATAACATTACATTGTCACATTGAGGGTACCACAGTACCACAATTCATACACAAGGAGAAAAAGACAGCACTTATCCACAGTTGAATGATTGGAAGCACAGTGTGCTGCCAGTCCTACTTACTGCAAAGAAGTTGCACAATAATGTAAATTACCGATAGCAGTCTACGAAATAACTAAATGTATAGCAAAGTTAATGTACGTAAAAGCATAGCACAGTTTAGAGTAAAGGCTTTCGTTACTACGAAAATAACTTTTCACTGTAAAGGTACAGTAACACTACACTATCAACTGCATGAAAAAACATTTGCCAAAAAAAGGTTTAATGTAAGTTAAAAGATTGACGGTTAATTTTTACTATGAAAAGAAAGGCCATGGATTAAAATATTTACAGCAACATTTACTGTAAAACAAAACTTGTCTTTTTTCATTTTCCACGTGCAGCGGCATGCCTTTAGTCATTAGTATAGCTCGGTGCCTCCTTTCGCTTAATATTAAATTCATTTTGTAAGTAATTTTCATACGAAACAGGTTGTTTTTTTGTTTTTTTTGGTTTAATTGTTTGCTGTTCAACTGTTTGCCTATTAACCAAATATTTGATTTGTACACAACAAACACAATTTCGAGTCATTCTCCAACTTTTCAATGCAATCACAAGTTTTAATTATTGCGGAAATTGTCGCTCTCTACGCAAATTCCTGTTCAAAGAATTAGAGGATAGACTGGCCGGCATGGCTTCTAATTATTCCAAAGCTTGATTTGGTCTCCTTCATCAGCTGCAGCCCTTTGTTCCCTTAATTACCTCATTCTCGCTCCTTAACAACCGACAAACAACTTTATTATTAAGCGGTATTACAGTTTCAGGCTGATAACAAAATTTAAGATTGGACTTTTAAGTGGACATATTGATCCACGCAAACAAGCTTGCCCTAACTACAAATGTTAAAACTTTATTAAAGTGGAGGTCTGAAGCCCTGAAAGTATGCAGCAGACGTGCAGACACAAAGACTCTTATGGCGATAAAGCAATCCTCATACTACTAGGAATATTTTTAAGAGATAAAGAGGAATATGTGTAGAAGTACACAATCAGCTAATACTAAGAACGTGTTATTTAAAGAATATCATTGCAATGAAAACTAACAACGTTTTTCTAAGAATATCACCGCAATTAAAACAACGTTTTTTAAAGAATATCATTGCAATTAACATTAACAACGTAGAAGTACGTCGAAGTTCACAGTTCAAGTAGAACTGTGAACTGTGTTCTTCCTGGTGGTTCAGGTGTGATTTTGTTACAAAACCACTGTAATTGCCGTTTACCGGTTTTTGTGAAATTAACAACGTTTTTTTTAAAGAATATCGTTGCAGTTAATACTAACAACGTTTTTTAAAGAATGTCATTGCAATTAATACTAACAACGTTTTTTTTTTAAGAAAATCACTGCAATTAATACGAACTTTTTTTAAAGAATATCATTACAATTAATATTATCGTTTTTTAAAGAATATCATTGCAATTAACGTTTTTTTAAAGAATGTCATTGCAATTAATACTAACGTTTTTTTTTAAGAATATCATTGCAATTAATACTAACAACGTTTTTTTACGAATATCATTGCAATCTATATAAGTAAGATCTTAGTTTTTGCTTGTTTGCTTGTTTGCATGTGTGTCCGCAGTATGAACCTCGGTAATCCTCATTCTATTTGAGATCGTAGTGGGAATCCCGGAGGCATGGGCGACTGGGTGGTGGACAACTGCTAACGGTGGTGTTTGGTTTGTAAGGAACTTCAACAGCAATGGCTAGGTGTAGTGACGTCACAGTATTGTTATGCAAACGAGGAAACAGAATACTGTATAAAACTGGCCATATACGGGGGCTACTCTAGTCAATACAGGGAGGTCCACAAACAAATGACACGACCTAAGAAAATCTAAGTCCAACTTTTCTAGTTAGCACCCCTCAGAACCAGGAGAGGACAGAAATCAAATCAAATCTAATGAAACGGGAAGATTACTGTCCTCTCCTCGTTCTGAAGGATGCTAACTAGAAAAGTTGGACTTGACAAAATCTTGGGTCGTCAGTTTTTTGTCGACCACCCTGCACTGCCAACGTTTTTTTTTAAAGAATATCATTGCAATAATTACCAAATGCACCTTTTGTCATTTCATAAAAAAGCCATGCACTGAAAGATGTAAACTCCTCTGACTGCCGCCCCCTGATGCTCGATTAATCAGGGGCGATGTTATTGACGCACAAAATTCCTAATTGTTTTTGTTAGGGGCCTTCCTTTTTAATTCTTTATTCAAAACTGCTCATTTCCAAAACACCCGAGGGCCTGACGTCAGACTTTAGAACAAATCCTGCAAAACAAACTCTAAGAATACAATTTCTTCACCACGAGTTATTTCCAACTAAAGTACCTTGCGATCGCGCATCGTCAACATACCGATGACAACGCACGGAAAACTCAATTTGATAAATTATTTGATCTACTTTTGAGCTTACAGGAGAATTCCCAAGATAAAAGAAAAATTTCTTAAATATTCTCTTAGATGTTCTGTGCAAAGGCAGTTAACGAATGACTTTGCCGTCATTTCTTAAGCGTATTTGACCATGTAATTAAAATATCTAGCTGCAATGTACAGGCTACGTACTTTCCAGAAAACTTAAAATTCCACGACTTATCCAGGGCATTTCCATAACTTGTCAATGAAAATTCTAGGGGAGGGAGGGGGGACTAAGGCTTAATGGCGCATCGACAGCCAGGTGATTAGCGCAAACCTCAGTCACACTGTGCAGTGGTCCGGGGTGCCAATGCGCCACACATTACAGAGATAGTGAACAAACCACCAATCTAGATCTCAGCATAGATCTGCGCTTCCTGCAAAAATTAAAAAATCCCCGGACAGGAGGACAGACTTATCGCATAACTGACGCGCGGACTAGCGGAAGATGGAAACTGTGACGAACACCATCACGATGGTGACGAAAATTCAAGGACCACAAATGATTAATTAAGAGAGATACAGACAATTAAATTAGAAATGTCTTAAGTCTTGAAGTCTTACCAAGCTAGCACGTAAACAGACTTTACACAATACCGCTGGTCAAATGAAGAAATAAAATCGCTATACTTTGGTCTTGGCGTAGCTATTTTACTTTTTAGTTTCAGTGTACGATGTGTTATGGCATTACGAATTTTTTTTAACGTTTTTTGTTTCAACATTAATTGCACACTGACGATAGGACTTAAGACATTTTTACGGTTTTCAAGGACTTTTCCAACCCTGGATTTTCATTTTTATTTTCCAGAATATTTCCAGGTTTTCAAGGACGCGTACTAACCCTGAATGTAGCACGCGGTGTAAAAGCAAATAAAAGATTTTCAAAACGCCGTTACATTACAGGCAACTCACACCTGGAAACACGTGCTGTTTCAGCACATTTTGTGTCACGGCTGCAGCACACATTCAGTAGGCTTTCCTAAAGATTGTGCTGAAGGAACATGATTGATTGCATGAAACTGTCGGTAGAAAACGGACAGTCATCAAAATAAAGAGAAAGAAAAAAAAAACATGTATTAGATCTAAGAACACGTGGACTAACGGCGTCGTATTACCTAAACATACTAAATTACCTTTCTGATGTTGGCGGCAGCATTCAAAGTCACATAACGTACTTTCAAGTCAATGGGACTTCAAAACAAGATGCACAACACTGCATTAGTAATTCGACGTGTCGTATGGTAGAATAAAAAAAAATCTGTAATTGATGTATGAAGTTGGAACGGGAGACATACCAACAGAACACTACTAAAAAATCGAAATGCTTGGTCTAGGCTACTGAAGAATATCTACTAGGCCTATATTGCACATTATATTAAAAAAAATTGTCTCGTAAAGTTTGCTACTACGATACGGCAAATGAGCCAGAATCTTGTGTGCGACGATGCAATCACTGACCAGATAAGTTTTAAGATAAGTGTAAAAGCTTCGTTGTTTTACAGTTTCCCGTACCCGTTGTTCTTGTTCATCCGACTTTTACATTTTTTAAATCTTCGAACACCATATTTCACAAAATCAGCAGGTAATTTGGTGGGGGGGGGGGATAGGAGAAATATTGCGCTGAGGGTACGTGAGGTTGACTACTTTATATTTATTTACACTTTTTAGATGTATTAACAAAAGTTAAAATATTCACACGAAAATTGTGACAAAGTCCACATTGAATATAACACTGTAATTTCATGTGGCCAATTTTTGTTAAGCTACTCAATACAAAGTACTTGTTTAACTAGCGTTTTATAATAATCTTTATTATTATTATTATTTGTAATTTTAAATCTGTGGTTAAAACTAATGTCGAACCAATAAAACTTACTTGAGTCTTCCTGTTACGGATTTTTAAAAAAATCTGAAAGTCAGAGGCCAAGGAATATCCCGCCCTTCCCTCCCTCTGGCTAGTCCGCCACTGTGAAAACAGGACATCATTCGTTTTGCTCACTCGTTCAATAGGAAACAACACCACAAATATGCGCAATAAAATACTTTAATATATCGCACCCGAAAAGCAGCGAGGATGGCGCAGTAATTAACAGCCAAAGTCTTATACGAGCATCGCATTCATTGTACCGTCCAGATTCACTCATATAAATTCGGTGTACCATCCAGGTCACCGCAAAGGTAAGTGATGACTCACTTTGTGTTGTTCTGCGCCATAAGAGAGGAGCCATCTCGACGTACACGATAGCCTCTAACCGACCACAATGTTGAAGAGCTGACTTGCCAAAATGCGCAGTTACACGCCGCAATTTTTGGTATGATCGGCGTTGAGCGCACACCTTTACGCTGAGGAAGCGCTGACGTCATCCACTGCTCGTGTACTAGTTGACGACGGTTTTTCGCTCAGACCTCTTTAGATGTTAGCGAACTAAAACCATCCTAACTAAATTATCTAGAGCATAATACCTTGTGTACTGGCGCACTGCAAGTTACCCATCCACATACTTTAACTTCGTAGGATCAGAATTGAACAAATGTGTCTGGTTTTTGAGATGTCGCTGACGTAAATCGGCTACCCCCGTTTTCTGGGCACAACCGTAATAATTCGACGTGTGACACGTCGAATTAAAAAGGTTGTGGTGAGATGCCAATCCGTGTCCTTTTTTTGGAAACCACGATTGGCCGCTTGGCTGCCGCTTGCTCCCTTTATTCAGAGTCACAGGAACCCCTAAAATAACTCACGTTCCACGGTTGACTTTAAAATCTGCCCTGCCCCTTTTAGGGTTAACCAGGAATGCACAAAAGAGTTCTGTTATGGAGTCTTTTGTTCCAGCATGTAAGAATTACAAAATCAACCTAGTTTTCAACTACTATTAAATTCTGCCCTGCCCCCTTTTAGGATTACCCAGGAATGCAAAAAGGAGTTCCGTTACGGACTCTTGTGTTCCAGCATGGAAGAATAATTACAAATCAACTTAGTTTTCAACTGCAATTAAAATCTGCCCTGCCCCTTTTAGGATTACCCAGGAATGCACAAAGGAGTTTACCTAGTTTTCAACTACAAAATGAACCGAACTAGCAACACCTGCAAGTTCGAAAAACCTCCATTCCACGTAATGATAACTCAGTTAGCAAATGCGTTTACAAGCAGGTTGGCCTGATTTCAGCTGTACATATGAGAACGGCATAAGTTTGATATCAATTTGGCTCGCCGAGAAAATTACAAAGGTTATTTTAACGACATTTAACCTATACACAAAATGCATCAACATGAATGTTAACTTAAACAACCAATCCAACAAAAAATACAGTACAAAACAAATATCAAAAACAGTATAACCATACAAAACACTAGTACCGTACATCATTAACAAAATAAAAAAATAAAATTTCTTTAAGTTTATTCCTGTAGGCTAATAAGCCAAGTTTTAATCACTTTCTTTACTTTCCCAATGCTAAACTGATTCACTAAATCGTCAGGGATATTATTAAATAACCAGCTGGTTACTCATATATGAATGGCATGCATCCGTTGGCGCACCTTTATGCACGGACCCGTCGGTGGCTTCCTTTACTCGGATTGCAGAAGATGCTGCTCGTCAGCTATTTCTCAGGTGGCATTGCTGTCGCTAATGATGATGGCTTTCATAAGTGCCCGCGTCGCTCTTTTTTATTGTTAGATAAATAAATAAAAAATGAAATTGCACGCGCACCCATTCACGAATAATTTACTTTTTTTATACTGTAGTTTGGGTATTAAACGTGCTGATCTGGAGTTCAGCCTGTTGTCCAGCACTACGCTGGCTATTGACAGACGAAAAGCTGCTGTTCTGGCAACGAATACACAGCTAGAACAAGCCTGTTACTGCGAATTCCAAGTGGTAGTTTCTTTCATTAAAATTGAACATTATTATAGGCTAGTTAAGCTAATTTTTAAGAATGGAAGGAAAGCCTGGATTTTTCAGTTTAACTAAAAAAAAAACAAAATAAAAAAAAACACGAATGACCCGATTTTGTGATTTGAATGTTTTGTTTCTTTTTTTTTTTTTTTTTTTTGAATAAAAGCCAGTAAGGTGCAACATGTATACAATACTAACGCAAACGTTTCGGGTCTGAATGCGACCCTTCATCAAGCGTAAAATAAAAAATAAAAATAAAATTTTTTTTGGAGTGGAAACTCAAGTCATATTAAAAAAAATACAACAAGAAACAAAATCCAACCAACAACTTTCCACTCCAAAAAAATTTTTATTTTTATTTTTTATTTTACGCTTGATAAAGGGTCGCATTCAGACCCGAAACGTTGCGTTAGTATTGTATACATGTTGCACCTTACTGGCTTTTATTCATTCAAATCATATTTCGGTGCTTTTATCCTTCAGTTGTTTCTTTTTAGCATAAATACTTTTAAGTATATTTATTCGATACCATTTCCACAGTCCACAGAATAAACCCTTGGAAATTAGGTTATGTTTCATGCTTGCGAAAACCAGGCATGAATATACGCGGTTTTTACATTATTTAATCGCATTTTTAAGGAAGCCTCATTGAAGAAAAAAAAAGTAAATTCACCCCACAATATAAAAAAATATTAGCACACCGCATCAGACTTTTGAGAGGTTAAAAAAATACGAAAATAAAAAAACCGCCCGCCCACATCGAATTTTGGCGATATGTACACTTACGAGCAACAAGGTATCAGTCTAATGTAGATCTTTATGTAGATTTTCATCGGTCAAATGTAGATTAAGGAATAGTGCAAGTTCTGCATTTTTTCCCGTAGTTATGTAAAAACTAACGCATGTAGTATTTGTTAGTAGTATCGGTCTGTAAGTATACCTTTGCTCCTTCTCGTCCATTCAGGTCTACTACTGGCTTAATCCGCCCTTTTTCCATTCCCTAATCGATAACTAGCTCAAAATTAATGAAAAGGAACTCAAACTCGCACTAGTTTGGACGTATTTACAACAAGGTCTAAGAAAGATCGATGGTTTCGTGCCAGCACTGGCACGATACCTGATTGATAACGATAGAGGGTAAAGAGAACGTTATTAGGATGATTGGAAAACTGTCCCAAATCTAATTAATCTCCTCTTTTTTTTCCATCTGACCGTGCTGCAGTATTCCATCTATTGGTTAACAATGAAATAGCAAAGAAATCAATTAATCAATTGCCGTTTTTTTGTTGCCCTGTCACAATTTTCACCAGTGTCGGTAGCCACTCTCTCTGCAAGGAAAATGTGGCATTTGGCGAGTTTTGAGGATTACTCAACAAAACGATGACAGCAGTAACAACCCCGAAAAACAGATTCTCTTATCTTAAGGAATGTTTGCAGAGCTGTGTTCAGGTTCAGGTCCTAACCAATTGATCATTCAGTTCAGGTGCAAACATCTTTTCCTAATTGCAGAGTTAAAACAATAAAATAAATGTTTAAGCTTAAACATTTACTACTTTAATCCAACTCTGCATTAGACACCACAATTGCTTCGACTTTCTTCCTTATGGCGAGTAGAATAGTATACAATGTATTTTAATATCTACTGGTCATGTTGTAGTTACAAACTCCTTAAACCAAGCCTGGGGATGAATCTGTTTCAATAACCAAGGTTTTCAATAACTGAGGTTTCGATAACCCAAGGATAGAGGCAGAATATTACGAACTCCTTGTACCAAGCCTAGGAAAGTCGGTTTCAATAACCAAGGTTTTCAATAACTGAGGTTTCGATAACCCAAGG
>JAHWFP010015173.1:19687-30606 GCA_023313725.1 Lithobius niger | reverse complement strand
AATGCTCTTTTGGTTTAAATTGTAGCGTAATTGTAGCGTAAATACAATTGGTCTTGAAAAATTCATTTGTTAGTTGCAGCAGCAGTAAGTTTATGATAGAGGTACCCTCTGACTGGAAAGAAAAGTCACAAGAACAGGAAATTGGCAAGTAACACGTAATTTTTTCCCCTCGGTATTTGGGACTTGTTCACAATAAAATTGTTAAAACACTAAAAAAAGTGGGAGCCGCCACAAATTGTGGACTTCACACAGCCACCATGTTGGAAAATCATCCAATATGGCGGCTCTATGAAGTCCACAACGTTTTTAATGTGAACAAGCCCAAATTCTGCGCCGAAAATTAAACATTTGTTGCCAAATTCATATTCTTGTTAGAGGACTATCATAAACTAAATACCACTGTAACCCTTCAAATGTTTTTGTTGCCCCTTCACGTCAGATTCGTGTTTTCAATGTGTCGGCATATTTTTGTGGCACCGTGGTGGGTTCATTTTTGGGTAGATTTGGGAAGAGGCGTGTAGGAAGGGAGGTTACAATATAATGTATAATAGCGATAAAGCGGTCGCTCAAAGAGCTACTGGCTCCGGGCGCTCAAACGCCTTACTCCGGCACTGGATCCAACACGCCCAAATCACACCATCGCAGCTTTTTTGCACTGCAGTCCAGATCAATTAAAGTCCAACTTCAGAAAATAAAATGAAAGAAGGAAAAATGGCTTTGTTTGGTTGTCTTTCGATTATCGATTAATGTATTTTGATGTTGGCAAAATTGAAAGGAAATTAGCTAGGAATTAACGACAATTATACACAGACCCCACTTCCCCTTCCCCACACACATTCGCATACTTCTTTACTTAATTATTCAGTACTATTCTTCTGTCTAGTCTTTTCTATTCCGTTAAAACAACCTATTGATGACACATGACGATTAGTTTTTAGGGATGTCATTTAGTCATATAGCAGTAATACAACGCACGCATGCCAATCATTGCTTAGCTACCGTGTTCAAAAGTAAACGGTATAACATTATAATATAGCAGTAAGGTTTCACGTGGACAAAACACTGCGGCAACATTCTGGTATCTCTAACCTTCAGGGAAGCCTATCGTGTTTTGACTTCGATTCAGTTAAAACCTTACCTTAAACACAAAAGAGTTTGTTTTTGTTTTCTAATCCCGTATCAGGTCTGTTTTGACAAAGTTTTTTTTTCTTCAAAACTAGCACGACTCTTAACTTATCACGTAAAGCATTGTTTAAAAAGTCGCACGATATCATGTTACGTCTAAATAGTGTTATTTCTAATGAGTCTTTGAGTCTTTATTCAGACCTATCAGGCCCGAATAGTGATTGCTCTTTTTTACTACAACAAAGAACCTTGATAGGCTGTTTTAAAAGCACTCGAGGAAGCAACAATGGACACTTTCATAAACTCAACGAACAACTCACCGATCGATTACGCAAAAACCGACCGCTTCCATCAGTAGTGACGACACGCTTAACGACGGGTTGCCACCAAATTAAGGGCACGTTCACGCAACCACTCGCGTTTGCATTCTCGCAGCTAGAAGCTAGAAATCACCTCAAATTCCAACATGGCGGCGGTTTTATGTCTGCCGCCTCGCAACGAAAACAGCAAATAACGTTAGTTCAGAAGCGTTTGGGAAAATTGTTTCGTCATGAGGAATTCTTTATATTATTGGCACGGATTATAAGACTGCAAGTATTTACTGAAACGATGTCGGATTTACCTAATCCATTTAGCGTTGTTACCATGGCACTGTCATCTTTGCCATCGCGATTCAGTTCTAGCTGCGAGAATGCAAGAGCGAGTCGTTGCGTAAACGCGCCCTAACGTTGCAGCATCTAGGCCTATCGAGTTCTCTCTCGCAGAAAGCAAAGAAATGCCCAAAGCAAAACGTTTAAACGCAACAAAGAAGCCACGTGACTCCTTAATTACTAAGTAAAAATTTGGAAAGCCTCCATGCATTTGGAAAGAAGCTGTAAAGATTACCAATATTAGTGTCACTAGATGGCGCGAGGAGATTTTCTTTACATTTTTCCGTGGCACCATCTAGTGACACTAATATCGCTAATCTTTACATCTTCCTTCCAAGTGTAACGATACTAATGTCACTAGATGGCGCCAGGAGATTTATATTTTTCCATGGCGCCATCTAGTGACATTAGTATCGTTAACCTTTATAGCTTGCTCCCAGGTGCACAAGGGCGTACCACATTTTTACTCAATAATTCAGAAGGCACGTGGCCTGTTTGTTGTGTTTAAAGATATTTCTTAGTGCATTCCTTTGCTTGTTGCGAGCAACTGTTAGAGAGAACTATATAGCGCTCGATGGCGATTGGGCGATTGATATTCCAATCTATCACTTGGTGGCAACCTGCCTTTAAGTATTTTATGAACGGACTCTCTGAAATGATAGATGAGCAAAATGAAGGCCAGTGTCAGGAAGGAACTGTTTTTGTTCAACTCAAAAAGGAAAACCCAATCGCTCACTAGCCTCGAAATCATTAATGGCGTTATTACTGACGATGGGTTAATTGCTAAAGAACTCAGACATGTTTTCATAATATTTAAACTACTCCCTCCGCTCAAACGGAGCCTCAACAAAACTTCCATGACCAGCATTTCCAACCTTAATGTCTACGAGCAGCTAAATGATCTTGACGCTAACTTCAGTCCTGGTTCTGATGGTATTCATCCGGCTCTACTAATAAACTGTGTTACTTCACTTTCCCTGCCATTATATCCGATTTTGTGCACTTCCCTTCATACTGGAGTTTTCCCCATTTCATGGAAAAGTGTTAATATTATCCCATAGCACAAAGGTGGCTGAGTCACATCTGTGAGAGATTATCGTCCTGTTTGCGTACTTTCTGCTTTTTCAAAGGTCTTTGAAAAATTGTAGCTAGCTTCCTGACGAAACACTTAAACGACAAAAATTTTTTTCACAACTTCCAACATGGATTTATCAAAGGCAAATCTTGTTTAACAAACCTTCTCACTCTTCTCGGTTACTGGACAGCTGCTTTTGACCGCCTTCTTTCCTGTGACATTATCTACCTTGATTTCAAAAAAATTTTCGACACTGTTGACCACTCCATTCTTGTTAACAAGCTCCGCTTCCAGTTTGTAAATCAAATTAGATTTCTCCGATAGTTTTTAGCTTCCAAATGCTAAGTTTCTGGCACTTTTCATTCAAGCGTTGTGACACAAAAACATAATTTTTTTTGGAATTATGTTTTTTTTTATTTCATTTACCAAACTTAAAATTATATTTGTTAAATAACCGCTAAGAAATTAATGAACCAAAGAAACTATAAATTATGTCATTGTCCTGCACCAACTACATGTTTCTGGTTCACTTGACACAGGTGTAACATTGTCCGTTATTGCCCTGCACACTAGCTGCATGTTTCTGGTTCACTTGACATAGGAGTGACATTGTACGTCATTGCCCTGCACCAGCTGCATGTTTCTGGTTCACTGACAGAGGAGTGACATTGTCTGTCAAGCTTGAAGCCTTTTGCGGGCAGATTTAGGACACTTGAGCTGTCCGTTTCTCTAAACAGTCAGACATTCCAAATGTTGCCTCTCAGGCTTCAGCTAATTGAAGTTTACATTTCTTTCTGGTAACCATCCTCCCCCCCCCCCCAAACTTCACGTATCATGAATCCGATAAATAAAAAACTGAAGCACTTGCTGGCAGTATACGCTAAACAAAGGAAGCTTTGCAATGAGAGTGGCATTTCGTTGCTGAAGGAAAATAATCTTTGTATTTTGCGCGTTGATTAACTTATTTATGTAATGGCTGAGGTGTGGAGAAATAACGATGACACGCAATATTGTACTAGGCAGTGTGTACTGGCTGTGAAATGCACTGCAACTTGAAAAAGTACGAAGTAGAAAAAATTCAGGGCTTACCTTCCTAAGCAGAGATTGTGTAAGTGTCATTCTTATAGCTGGTTGCAGAAGTCTTAGTTTTGCCACCGAAATCCAGGTTTTTTTGACCGGGCGCAGAACGGACTTTAACCAAATTCATCCTAACCGAGATGGCCGTCCAACCCTCCAACTTCCGTTTTTTGAACAACTTTTGACGGTTTTCGTCGTTTTAAAATAAATTGAAGATTTCTTATCGGTTCGCTATTTCCGTGACAGATGAAACGTTTTCTTCACTTCCTCTTTCTCTTATGACCTCCATGGCTAATAGTAACCGAAGGATCTGAGTGTTAATGTCCAGTCAGTTAATGCAATCACTCCAGATAGAATGCGTACGTACATTTTGAAACTTAATAAAGCGGCATCCTTGCAACACGCAGTCGCAGCTGCTCTTTATTCATTAAAAGATGCCGCGAGAAACCGCAACTAGTAAATTTCGGCGTCCTACTTGGAGGACAAAAAAGACTAATTACCAAAACCAATGTTGCTTGCAAATTGAGAAGATTAATTTAGTAAGTACAGCCAAAAGGTGTGAAACTTCGCACGAATACGAAGGCGCAGCTGTACTGCTCTTTCGTTCATTAATCGTGATGACGCGAGAAACTAGTAAAGTGCGGCCTCCTGTGGTTGAAACTCGAAATTTCGGAGTCGTACTTGGAGGACAAAAGAGGCTTTTACACAACCAACGTTGCTTCCAAAATGTGAATAGTTAATTTAGTAAGTACTGCCAAAAGGTGTGAAACTTCGCATGAATAAATAAAGAGTAACCGAGTATTACAAAAAAAACAAGAAATATTTAAAATGTACACCGAATTTACTTTTTAACTTATTTATTTTTGCTGAGAGGCCAGTCGGGAAACCCTGACCCCCCGACCTTGCCAGTCCGCCTCTGATAGTATCTCTGGCTAGATATCCAATTCGAAGTAAATGCACGTCATGCGGGGGTGTCGTGGACATACGTCACAAGCAGGCGAACTGTCCATGCTGAGTACTGGATACGAGTGAAGCCAGGGCCACGCCCACCAACCTGGCGAAGCGATGTGGGGCAGGTGTCTCGCTCAAGATTCGGAACGGGACTTCTCTGCACGTGCTCGTTATCGGCGATACAAATAGGGGAAGATAGATTTGCATAAATATTAGATGAAGTAATTTTAGATTTAATCGAGAGATTTAGAGATGAATTATGTCTACTTAAATGAATGATCGAATGATGAGTAAGAGCGAAACCAGGACAAAGTTGTTGTTTTTTTTTTTGGGGGGGGGAGCTTCTGCAGCTAGCTATATGACTGACACTTAGATACTGACACTGACATCAGGGCCGGATTTAAGCTCTAGCCGCCTGTAGGCCCAACAATAATGCCGCCCTTCAGTACTCCCAAAACATCCCCTCCTCCAGAATCTTATGGGACGTTTAATATATTCGTCTCCCCCCCCCCCCCACCACCACTTTTCTTAATTTCTATGTTCTTTTGCGATCCACGGTAAATTGGTAGGGCAATAATAATAACGTGCGCTGTCTTACTAAGCAAAAAAAGTAACCTATTTCAGTTGCCCTTTGAACCTGAATAAGAAATATTAGGGATTTGCTTAAGAAAGATCTCTTCCTTTTCATTCCTAGCTTCCCCCAGTTTTTAAATAAACTGCGCACCGCTCAATTTCACTCGCTCATGGCTACGCGTTTTATGTCGCTACAGATATCAACGTATGACGCGGCCAACCCGACTCAAAGTATGAGAAAAATAATCGAATTGTTGATACCTGGAACAATTCACAGATATTTGAAATAATGAGCCGTTGTCAACCTCAAAATTGGTCTTTGGTGCGATACAGTTACTGTTGGTGGAATGCATGATTGATAATTTAATGCCCTTTTCGGCGAAGGAAAGCCCAGCTGAAACAATACGCAACAATGTAAAAACCCATTGTTGCCGGGAAAGCCCGCACTTTCATCTGAAGGCAGGAAAAGTGCGGGCATTCCCTAGGGAATGCCCGGGGTTTGAAAAACAGCTTATTTTAACAAAACAAAACAAAAAACACGTTTGAAGTAGCAAAGCACTACATTACAATGACGTTACATTTACAAAAGATTACGTAATGATTGTAAAATGGTTACAGTTTTTAATCACCAATGTTTGACCGGGTTTTCATTTGTAACACTCCGGCCTGATACATTTGCTACGACGTTCAAAACACCGATGATATTTGCTTGCATACCACGGCTACTTTTCTTGTAGTGTTGTAGGGATTTCAAGTTACGGTGGCCAGTTGTTTGCATAATGAGCAGCTCTTCTACGTTTGGTTGATACAAAGTTGTTGCTGACACGAATGTTGTGATTGCTTAATTAGCCATCCAACTAAGCAATTGGCAACTGTTGCAACATTTTTGATGATGTTGGCCGGAACATTTTTACTCACGGGGCGGTTGTAATACAAAATGTTATTACGGTATTTCTTTTTGGGTAAAAAATACACAACCTCAGTATTTGCGTGTTCGGGCCAATAATTTTGATACAGTCTGTGCACTTTGCCAGGACAACAAGAAAGATTGTCGGGAAGAGAAAATGCTTTGACTCTCTTTGGTTGCACTTTTATATGTTTTAAATAAATAAGCACAAGTTCCTGTAAATTACAAAGAAAAGAGGAAAACAAGCCAAACAGCAAAAATAATACACTAGAATTAACGTAGTACAGTAAGCCACCTTTGGAGTGGCATGACCCGAATTCAAACTAGCAACCCAATTCGTCTCCAGATCACTGACACAGCTGTTCGGCTTGTTTTCTTCTTTTCTTTTATATGCTTTAACCCACGTTGATTTATTTTTGAAACGTTTAATATGTATTCTAGGTAATCTCGCCCATTTTCATTTGACCTGCCAAAAGTTCGTTGTCTTTGTGTTAAAGTTCTGTCCTCATTTTTGCCACGCAACGCACAAACATGCACATCGCAAAGCACAAACACGGAATACGATAAGGCATTTTGAACATCACAGCCTACCAAAAATTTTATTTTCCCGCAACACGTTCAACTATTTTCGAATCTTTACCAATAATGTAAAACAATGGCCCGTTATTTCAAGAACGTAACAATGCCACGTTCTTTCAAAGCATAAAACGTCTGCCAACAATAGCCGACAATGGTAAAGAGCATTAAGTCGGATAATGACCGTAAAGAGCATTAAGTCGGATAATGACCGAAAACCTTGTGCATTCCTAAACAATGGCCCTCGGGACGCTGTGCGCCCTCGGGCATTGTTTAGGAATGCCCGCGGTTTTCGGTCATTATCCTCTACGTATTGCACACGATAGCAACAATTTATTTATAGAGTCATCTCTTGGTAGGATTCGGTTCTTCGTCATGTTTTTACACTGATCTGCGGCAAGTTAACAATGGATGGCGCCAACAGTCGGTTACCTTTTCCAGCTGATCGCACGATTGTTTATAAGCCGTCGTGCCGCCCTTACAAAAGTTCCGCTATAGGCCCGGGCGGCCTACTTAGAAATCCGGCCCTGACTGACACGTCGAGTGTTTTTTTTTTTTAATTTTTGATTAATTTTTTTCTTAGTTTAGCTACACTTTTTTCGAACAATCGGCACTTTTCGCGGGTTAACATGGAGGGGGCCACACCTAAGCCTATAATAGTTAAGGACACGAACGTATTAGAATTGAAAGAAAGAAAAAAGTGAAAATTTAATCCCTTCAGCGAAAATGGTCACGGCATCAAGGTGCTAGGCCAGGCTTTAGTATTTGTTAGATTTCGGTCATGTGACTCATGGTATTTTTGCTGATATGCTTTATTTCTCATTTAACCTAACTGTGAGAAACACACATAACGTTAATCCGATACAGATCATTTCAATGGGCTTGCACTGCAACTTACAAAAGTAAGGAGTAGGAAAAATTCAGGGCTTACCTTCCTAAGCTTAGATAGTATAAGTGTCAGTCATATAGCTAGCTGCAGAAGTTTTAGTTTTACCACCGAATTCCAGGTTCTTTTGACCGGGTGCAGAACGGACTTAACCAAACCAAATAGTTTCTAACCGAGATGGACTTCCAACCCCCTGACTTTCGTTATTTATAACCAATTTTGGCGGTTTTCGTCGTTTTAAGGCAAACTGAAGATTTCTCATCGGTTCGCTCATTTCCGTGACAGAAGAAACGTCAACTTCACTTTCTCTTTCTCTTATAACCGCCATGGCTAATAGTAACCGAAGGATCTGTGTGTTAATGTCATGTCAGTTAATGAATTCACTCCAGACAGAATGCGTACGTACGTACATTTTGTAACTTCCTGAAGAGCGGCTTCCGTGCAATACGCAGGCGCAGCTGTACTGCTCTTTCGTTCATTAATCGTGATGACGCGAGAAACTAGTAAAGTGCGGCCTCCTGTGGTTGAAACTCGAACTTTCGGGGTCGTACACGGGGGACAAAAAAGGCTTTTACACAACCAACGTTGCTTGCAAAATGTGAATAGTTAATTTAGTAAGTACATCCGAAAGGTGTGAAACTTAGCAAGAGTAAATAAAGAGTAATCGTGTATCACAAAAAAAAATTAAATAATGCACTGAATTTCCTTTTTAACTTATTTATTTCCACTGAGAGGCCACTAGGGTGAGAGGGCAGTCGGGAATTCCCGACCCCCCCCCCCCCCCCTGCCAGTCCGCCTCTGCATACATTGATTACGGCACGGCATATAGACATTGTATACACGAAGAAAGTTTTATTCATTTTTAAACTACACGTTGATAACTGCACGTCACATAAACATAGTGTAGATGTTGAAGAGCTATTTTATTAATCTTTAAACTATGCTTTCACTACTGCATGTCACAGAAACATTGTGTAGATGTTGAAGAACTGTATTAATTTTTAAACTACTTATTGATTACAGCACTTCACATAAACATCGTACATACATACGTTGAAGAGTTACTTCATTCATTTTAAAACTGCACGTTGATTACTGCATGTCACGTAAACTTTGTATAAACACTGAAGAACTACTTTATTTGAAATGTACATGTTGATTGTTGCACGTCGCATTACGCATTACCACTTGTATTCTGCAATGGAACAATTATATACTGTTAAATAAACGACGTAAATTTATGTTTGGTATGGTGCAATTCATATAAGTAATCATACACACAGACACATATTTTGATTCCAGATGTGAAAACTGGCGCTATGTTGATTGCACAAGAACTTTATTTTATACGCGCATTAATACCTAGCGAATGAATCACAAAGAAAACAGTGACGCCACGACAGTAACGACAAAAGAAAGCTGTATCGGACACGTTGCAGAATCAGACAAGTTTAAATTCGACTTGTTAAGCTTGGGAGTGCGTGAGGTTCGTGTCAAAGGCAGTACTTCCATCCAGTGGCGTAACTATACAATGAGGCAGAAGAGCCAGTTGCCTCCGGGCCCAATGACTTTGGGGGCCCCCTCAATGGTCCGAATTTAAAATTTGTTTGTAACCGCAAAATTTCAGAAAGTAAGTTATCGCAATAATTTCGTGAAAAAACGTGTCCTTGTGTCGTAAAAACTTAATTGTTTTATTTTTTATGAAGGGGAGGGGAGGATTCATTGGACTCTTGCCTTATGTGACAAAAACTGCCTGAATAGCTGAGCTCGCGCCTGTGTGGCAAAATCGCGTTTTTTTATGAAGGGGAGGGGTGGCGCGTCTTTCTTGTTAATTGGCATTTTTTGAAAGAATTCAGTGTTTTTCCTGCTGTGAAAATTTGGTACGCCCCTCCGTGAACGATGTCAAGGTTCACAATATCACTGTTGCTAGATGGTGCCATGGTATTTTCTTCCGCTTTTCAATCGGTGATAGTGCCACTTTAAGACAATACGAAATTAATAAGGTAATAAAAAAATTTTCCATCACCCGACAATGAAGAATTTCTTAATTTTTCATTTACGGTGAATGATTACAAAACCAGTTCTGCTCACTGGGCGTATAACTGTAACGGTCACAGACGCCAAAGTAGTATTTTCACGGTAGCAGGTTTGACGTATCCACCCAGGCTAGGCCATGCAGCCGGGTGTATTTTCTCAGAAGACGTATAAGTATAAAAATGCTGCAGGTTGAGACTAACTCGGTGATAAGTTTGTTGATTTGAATTATAGTGGAAGGTGTCCTCACCATTCGACCGTCTCAGAAGTGTGCAGCACTTTTACTTCGGCTAGCAGCAAACACTCTTGTGAATCCTTGGTGAATCTGGCACTAGTTTTCTTGATTCCCATTTTCACTGTTAGTTTATTGCCATCGTTCCTATATTTAAAAAAGAATGCGTTGAATTCGGTTAGGTAGAGCGACTAATTGTCGTAAGAATAAATCTAGACACACGCTAGTGTGTCGCCGCCAAGTAACAGTAGATCATCCCATTGTAGACAGATTGTTAAAAAATTGATTGTTAATGATAAAAAGGCGGCTCACTACCAGACATGTGTCTGTTAACTGTAAGCAACTGAAAGCATATTTTGGCATGTTGAGGGTAATCCCAATGCGACAGAAATGTTTCAAACTGTGGAAAATGTAAGGGAAGGGTCAGAGATTAAGTAAAACTAAAATTTAAAAGATGAGTGCCCACCAATCATAGAGAAAAAGATGCGTCAATAACGTTGTTTTTATGTTACTGTCTAGCTAGCTAATAAGATTTTTCCCATGTTAAATCCCATAGACTTTTTGCTCATGGCTAGCGCAAAATTGAGAAGGCCTACGTAGCTGAATTTTGGCACACGGATGCATGGTGCATGGTCCTTTTGTTGGTTTGAGAGTTGTAGGGGCCAGGACAAAGGCGTGGGAGGGTTTTGAAATTCGCCACCAGCGAATTTAAATTTCGTTTCTTTTCCAAGTTGCAACCAATGCTTTCAAGCAACAATGTCTTGAACAATCAACAATAGTCTTTAGATTTATTGTAAAAGCCTGCACGAACTAAAAACTGAACTGTAACGAAG
>JAHWFP010015173.1:0-19677 GCA_023313725.1 Lithobius niger | reverse complement strand
AAGAGTCATTTTGTTTATGATGCCGAACTTTCAGGAGGAGATGTCATCCTCCCAAGAAAAAGGACGGCACTGGTCTTAATATGTCTAATGAAATACAAGAATGGGTGATCGACACGAAACTGCATAAAACTCTCCATCACCAGGACAGCTGAAGTTGCCGCTGTTGCTTCGCTTCCTTCTTCATCCACTTCGATGGCGGTCTTGTGCAACATTTTTGAGACATGTAACCTTTCATTAGAGATGCCGGAGAAATCTGCTTTATTACGATCAAACATGTCAACAATGCCGAGTTTGGGCAGTATTTCGTGAAGCGACAAGGATGCCTCAGCCTGAAAACGTGGCAGAGACAAGTAAACGTGTCTTGGAGGACCCATCGAGTCCAAAAACATTCGGATATTTTCTGTTGACAGAGAATCTTCCATCATGTCAAAGTCCTCAATCGTGGCAGGAAGGAGAATGTCCATTGCATACTCAAGTCCCCTATAGGGCATTTCTAAAATTCCACCAAACTGACTGTAACCAAATCGGAAGTTACCTTCTTGAAACATCATGTCCACCAAGCGCTCCGATCCGTCCAGCAATTTGAAAGGCTTTCGAGATGTGTCGTTAGTTTTGAACCGGTTGTCCCAAAGGCCTTTCATATACACGGCATTAATTAGAACCAAACGTGTCTGTTCATCAAACATTTCTGGTGAAACCAAATTCACAATCTTTTTCTGGGTGTGGTTGGCAACCCAGTTATTAATTTCTTCGGCTGCCTCGACCCTTCTGTTTCGAAAATCTGCAGAATGAGTGGAAACAAGATATTTGTCCGCCAAAAATTTGGCAAAGTGGTCATGTATGGAACAACCCTCTGGTAAGTACATTGTGTTGGCCATCATCATGTCGACATTGCGGTGGTGATCAAGATTATCGGAAGACACAGTCACAAAAAGTTTCCTTAAGGACTCGTGAACTTCTGAATTGATATCTACCGACGGCAACTTCAGCACATCGGCCAGTTGCGCAGCGCTGTAACCCTTGGCGCCAACTCCCAACATAGTCAGAACTGCGCACATACTTGTCGGACAAAGTACAAGATTTTCGTTGGTTTGACGTGCTTCCTGAAAGAAAGAAAAATGTATATGAATCTTACTGACATAACTAAGGCATTAGAAATGCACTCAGCTTCTTTCACAAAATTCTGAAGTTCAAAGATCCAAGTTTGCATATGTCGTTTGTTTCCTGTTTCTGGTTAAGTTTTTTTGCAATGATGTTGGTTAGTGACCTGCTATAATCCCCCACAGCGGCAAAAACTAACATTGCAATCGAAATGGATAAACAACAAACCAGCAAAAACATGTAAGTCATTTGCAGTCTTCTCAAGAGAAATTTTTTCTTCTTTCACTCAGAACTAAAAAAAGAACGCACTCTAACTAACTCTATAAAATCCAAAACAGTGGTCCAAATGGCGTCTAAAAACGGTTGAGGCAGTTAATGGCCAACGCATAAACTGATTCAAATGAAATTTTGTCAGGAATATTCTTTGAAATACGGCTGAACGACCACTGTACTTGGTTTGAAACCAGCTGATAAAAATCCGTAATCGTAGCCCAAATGGTGTCCAAAAACGTTTTGGGGATTGTAACTTGTAAATTATTAACCAAACTGGTTGCAGATATTCAGAATAACGTATTAAGCAAGATCATATTTCAAGTTTTAAGAAAATTCAACCTGGCAGCCCAAAATGGAGGCCAATAAACGGTTTACTACAATTACCACAACACGTAGGCATGAGCTGTTTCGAATATTTGTAGGGATAATCTTTGAAATGCTGAATGATACATATTTACGATGCAAGCATTTCTTGGGGGGAAGGGGGGGGGAACTAGGGGGGGGGTCACCAAAATGAGATCCAAAAGAAATTTCACCCATTTAAACTATATAATTTGTGATTATGTAGACTGATTCGAACGAAATTGGCAGAACCTTCTTTGAACTTAAGCCGAACGACATATGTGCCTGGTTTTATAGCATCTGATTTTAAAAAAATCAAAGATGGCGGTCCAAGATGGCATCCAAGTAAGTTTTTTGGCTAGTAACTTCTAAATCTAAACTAGCAGACCTTTTTACGCCACATGTGTTGATAAACTTGAAAATTGTCAACGTAAGCTGACGAAGTGTTGTTTACCTATCTGTCACCTTTACAATGAACGATTCTAACAGCTCATTTTGTGACAGGGGTGATCGTATCCTTACCTAACAGATTTTATCGGGTTCCTTCTCCATCAGCCTTTCCACGGGTTTCTTCTCCATCAGCCTTTCCAGTTTCTTCCACCCGCAATTTAATCAGTAACCAGGGCCAAAGTTTTAAATTGCAGGATTTGTTTCGAGTCATAACTGCCGACAATACTTCTTCACTAAAAGGACGGATTGTCTTTGGAACTCGCTTCCGGAGAACATGTTTCGGCTCCGTCTGTTAATAGCTTCAAGGCTCAACTTGAGTTTTGGAAGCACTGACTTGCTTTGGGGTTTTGGAAGGTTGGATGCTATATAAGACTTGGCTTTGCACCGTCATCTATCTGATCCAATATAATCTAAAATCGTTTATCAGCTTAAACACAAACGGATTACGAAAAATATTCACAATTAACTTTGTATTATGAAATTTCCTATTTAAATTTTATTGTAAGAAGTTCCAAAATGGCGGCCGAAAATGGTGTCCAAAAGAAGGTTTTTGGCTCCTGAGTTCAAAACACTCATCACAATGGACACAAACCTCTTAAGAACAATATATTCCGAAATATATTTCCTACAAGAAAAGTCCTATTAAAATTTAGAATGAAGGCAACCTTTCTGACCAAAATTCGTTATTATGTAACGGATGAAAACTAAAAACTCAAATTTTTAGGAGTGTGTGGGGGGGGGGGGGGGTGGGGGGGGGGGGTTGGAGGCGTGTCTACTGCTCACGGACCCTTCAATAAATAAAATTAAATATGCATAGTGCTTTACCTTATATAATTGTATGCAAAAATCCTGTTGACCTTTGATTACACGATCAATGTCCTCTGAGATAACAGCCATTTTTTTTAGTTCCTAGAGAAAAGAGACAATTCGCATTAATAAACTATCACCTTCGCGGTACTATTCTGAGAAAATGTAGAGCTATATTCACAGATTTAAACGTGATTTAACAAAGTAATGGTTGTAGAAGTTTTTGTTAACATAACATAAAAGCATAACGGTGTCTGGTCCACGACTCAGAATGCACCCACCCCTCCCCCTCCCACACACACACACACACAAATGAAAAACACAAAAGGATACCATTCAACCAAGGAAAGGCCGCCAAGGTTAATCTTATTAGCCAAGTTAATTGCACCGATATAATACTTTCGAGGTTAAATGAAAACTTGAAGATTGCTACCGCTACTAGCAATCTTCTCGTTTTCATAGAAGATAGAAATTATTTCCCACCACATAGAGTTTTTCCCCCAGCAGGTTGATTAATAATTTTGTTTCGTTTTGTTTTGTTTTTTCTTGGTTGTTTTTGTCTGTCCGGTGATACTCGTATATTTTGTGATGAGCCACGATTTGCTGGCGTTCACATTATTTTCCAGTGGGCATAAAAAGAAAAACGTTTTGCCGGACAGACCGCCTTTTTAACAACGTTGCATGCAAATGCGTATTTACATAAATCGCTCTGATACCTAGATTGGACTACCCATCTTTGTAACAATGCATCTATTTGACTGTCTGTCACTGGCCATGGACGAAGTTTCGAAGGAAATGTCATCGAATTACACTTTTTGAAGGATGTCGCTTTTCGCAGGAAAACGTTTATAAAAACAAAGTGTATCAAAATTGGACAAATTACAAAAATGGGTGTTCTTTTTTGTCATAAGTAGTTTATAACGACGACTCGAAGTTCATGCTGAACTTGTGTGTGCCGTATAAAACAGGCTTCATTCCAAAAATGGGACGCAATAGTGACGGAAAGTTCCCCCTCCCCCCTCGTCTTCATCCGTCATCAATAATCGTCATTGGTCTGTTCTGGATGTGGTGCACCTTTTGTGCATCCACATTTCTAATACATTGCTGCTTAAATAATCTTTTGCTTAGTTATGGTTATCACTATTAGCTGATTGGCTTTTAGCTAGTGTGCCTTGTTGATATACTATATTGCTGGCCAATGATTGTGATACATGTAAAGTAGCCAACCCTTTATAAGTCATTGTAAGAGCCAGAATAAACGCCTGTCAAGTAGCCTACCGCCAGTGCCTATCATAGCTCGTAATGTGTTAATCCAAATACACATCAAATGGCGACGTAGGGTTATGGTTTAGGCCAACCTCATGTTTCAAAGCTTAAACGTATTCCTTACAACTTCTGACTCTCTCTCCAAGTTAACAGGTAAGATGAACTTTTATTATCCGGCAAATAATAATAGTCATCCCGTAGGGAGATGGATTTAAGCAATACTTTATTCAAAACAGATTCATTCGTGGCTGGGTGTGAACATTTCTGGCTAATTATAGCTCACAGCCAAGAATTCAAACTATTATTCCTTTACGTTAACTAGTAAACGCAACTTCTTTTAATTTAGTTATGTCAATGCGATGCGTTGCAGTTTTCACTGCTAGGCTATACTAGTTAAGGAAAGCTGAAAAAATCGTAACTTGAATTTGCTTGCATAATTGCCACGTATGGGGAACCTTTGCAGTTTAAAGGTTTATTACTTTATTACTTTTTGGTGGGCTCAGGGCTAACGCTTCTTCACTGTTACTTTTGATGCTCAGTCCGTTGTTTAATTAACTTCTGGTTTGGTTAATTTCCAGTTATGTAAATCTAGTGTGTAAACTTGAAAAGCTTATTATTTTACGTTAAATTGAAGCCTGGAGACGTGTAGTGTAGTAAAATTAATGGTCAAGTTAATGGTTAATTGCTTGCCTTAACAGTTGATGGTTAGATAGCTGTTATTAATAAATTTAATGATTAATTGCTTATTACGTTTTGTTGAAAGCAAGTATTGGTTTAGTAAATTACCTTCATACTGTAAATTTGAACCCAACTTGTGAGTAAATTGTTTTAAAAAAACCTAAAACTGTTTAGCAGGTCTTTTAACGGTTGTTTAGGTAAAACTTGTGCAAGTTAGATTTTCTTTTGTTGTTTATGGCCAAGCTAGCTTCATCGTAACGGTATTACAGTCGTTCCACGGCGAAAAAATTTGGTACATCAATAAAAGCACGTAGAGGGAAGAAATGCGTGGTGGGCAAAAATGCCATAATTACCAATATTTCATACACAGATGCATGTTATACATACTGATGTGTCGTAATTTGATCAGATGACATTGCTTAAACGATTGGTGGTCGTTTCTTAACCCATTCACTGCTCGAAATGCACAGTCAAATCAACAAAAAATAATAATTATACGTATTAACTTTCCTGTCACCTGCTGAGGTTGCCACGGGAAGAATATACAATTTTGCTAGAAAACTTCCAAAAGCTTTTACATACAACAACTGGCATGAGCACGAGCACATTTCCAGTGCCCTTTATATGATTGGGCTTAGAACAGGCTTGATGCATGGGCCTCCGGCATACGAAACAGCAAAAAAACGAATTTTCCAGGCTTCCTCTGCACCTGAGCACAATGGGCAACGCACAACAACCGCACGTATGGAGAATTAGCTTCCAGGCAAGAGGAAGCAAAATCGAAACGTGAGGTCAACCTGTGTTCAGACGGTTTTTTTAAGGCAGATGCTACTGCCAGTACAAAACATGCTGGTAGCAAGCAAGACACTTAACATCACTGCTACCAGTAAGCCCTATTATAAGCCACTGTACGAGTGGTCTACTGGTAGCAAAACACATAAAAACACTGCTGCCAGTAAGCCCCATTGTGTTACTAGAGGAGTGGTATACTGGCAGCAAGAAACTTCAATACACTGCTGCCAGTAAACCCCAATATATGAACTAAGTGGTGTACTGGCAGCAAGACACTTCAAAACGATGCTGCCAGTAAGCCGCATTATGCCACTGCAAGAGTGGTATACAGGCAGAAAGATACTGAAAAAAACTATAATACCAGTAAACCCCCAACATGTACTGGAAGTAGTGGTTTACTGGCATCAGGACATTGCTGCCAGTAAGCCTACTATATGTACTGTAAAACCGGTGTACTGGCAGCAAGTAACTTGAAAACACAGCAGCCAGGTACCACTATATATACTGGAAGAGTGGTATATTGGCAGCAAGAAGCTTGAAAACACTGCTGTCACTAAGTTAAGCACACCTACATATGCTGCGAGAGTGGTGTACTGGCAAAAATAAACTTAGAAACTCTGCTGCCAGCAAGCCCCATTATACGTTCTGTAAGAGTGGTGTACTGGCAGCAAGCACTTAAATATGCTGCTGTCTGTAAGCCCTATTGTGTTACTATAAGAGTGGGCTTACTGGCAGTAGCATTTTCAATTTTCTTGCTGCCAGTACACCACTCTCACAGTACATATAACGATGCTTACTGGCAGCAGCATTTTCAAGTTTCTTGCTGCCAGTACACCACTCTCACGGTACATATAACGGGGCTACTGGCAGTAGCATTTTCAAGTTTCTTAGTGCCAGCACAGTTAGTTTTTTTTTTTTTTAATAAGGTCTCACTTTGTGTGGTTGTATCCAGCCTAAAATATTATCTATTTGAAAAATCAAGCTAGTGAATTGAGCTACGATTAATACGTACCTTATCAGCCGGAAACTCACAATTCTTATGATCACTACTGCTTTTGTCTCGATTATTTTACCATTTTCAAGACGTTTTTGTCTTTCATTTAACCCTAAAATACAGCAAGCATTACAACGTTAGCTCTTTGATTACGGCCATAGAGTTAGATATATTATATTGTTGTATTATATTGTTTGATCACGGCGACACTATGTAAAGCACTTTTCTTTGTTAAGTTTAACTTTGTGTGCATTGTGGCCTTAGCGCTTCGGGCAGATGACCAGGTGTGGTTAACGCTCGTTAAACCCTTTGTGTTCTTGTTAGTTTTATTGTTTAGACCCTGGTTTAGACTATTCTTGTTTACGACAAAGGGCTGGGATCTTGGTACAGGGTCAAATGACCCTTACGGTAAAGAGGTTCTATAATAAACTTCAATTTAATTCAAAGGACATAATCTTGTTTCCGGAATCTGCCAAGTATTTGACAGTCTACATTTCTGAAAATAAATGCCTATTGGTATCACTGAATATCTGAATAAGCAAAGCAAATAGACCATTTTGAAATGTGCATCTAACTTATAATAGACAAAACTAGCATCGGTTCACCACCTTCTGTAAACCCCCCCCCCCCCAACTTACCAGCCTGAGCTGTTAGGCTATCCTAACAGAATGTAAAGTGTCTTTTCTACGTCACTGTAGGCTAAGCAGCATCGACGAAACACTTTTAAGTGTTGTACACTTTAAGGCTATACCGCAATACTCTAAATCAATAACGATACAGTCCTGATTTTTTCAAAATCCTGTAAGTCGATAAGGGTAGTTTTACAGCAAGGAAGAAGTCGAAATAAATTAAGACCACACGCCAAGATCTAACAACACGGACCTGCCACTGTATGCCAGTGTGTACAAACATGGGACTGAAGCAACGTAAGCATGTGAAGAATGGCCATACAATAAACTAAGCCGTGTCTATTTGGCTAATCTAACGGCTAATTGGCAATGGTAAGTTTGAAAATTATAAATGTGAAAATTTATGGAAATAAAATTGCTCTAAAAAAAGGTACAGATGAAGATAAGACGGTGAATAAGACGGTGTGACCTTATGTACGTTCACAGTCCTATGAAAGTTGTGATATCCACCCAAAACCAAAACTGGTAAAAAAAACCTGCTAAGTTTCCAAAAACGATCGGCCTTTGAAGGTAGTAATATCATTCAACCAGGAAAAGGCCGTCAAGGTCAATCCTATTAGCCAAGTTAATCACACCCTAATAATACTTCGTACGTTAAATGAAAACTTGAAGATTGCTACAGCGAGTAGCAATCTTCTTTGAAAAAAATGTGTAAATGACATTGCTATTTGCCTAATTACCAGTGACTAGTCACTAGTTAATTTCACGAAAATAAAGTCTTCCATGCGGTTCACAAACCTGAAATTTTGCGGGTGTAGTTATACTTAACTGTGGGACGTGTCTTTTCCTGGTGGGGGTTAGGGAAGCGTAAATTCAAAGTTACCTATCAAAATCAGTACAATTTTAAGGGCAGAGTTACAGCATTTTGTTTGTTTGTTTGTTTTTAGGTTTAGGGAGCACGAGCCCGGACAATTTAGTTGGAGAAATCCAATCGGAAAACCCAGGATCTTTGACATGCAACAGTCGACATGAACACGAGATACCGCAGAGCCCTTCTCGTCCTTGGATCTTCAGGATAAGAGGCGGTCGTGCTACCGGTCGAGCCACCTGACTCCCTTCATTATTTTGTTGTTGTTTGTTTTGCCTTTAAGGAGCACGAACTCGGACAGGGTCTTCTGTCCTACGACGAGGAGAGGGGCAATTTTGACTTTAGCTGGAGAAATCCGAGCGGAAAACTCAGGAACTTTGATAGGCCCCATTAATTGACTTGAGCACGATGCACCACAGGGCCGTTGTCGTTCCGCGTTTTGTTTGTTTGTTTGTTAGTTTGCTGAAATATTAATTCCACGTGAAACCTTGCTGCTGTCCTCAAAATAGAACAAAAAAGGTAGAGGTGACGATTGGACCGTGGGATTCTTTGTATTCACAGGCCTATGAAAGTTGTGACATCCACCCAAAACCAAAGCTGGTATAATAGAAGCCGCCAAGTTTTCAAAAAGGTTCGGCCTTTGAAAGTAGTGATATCATTCAACCAAGGAAAAGCTGCCAACGTTAATCTTATTAGCCAAGTTGATCGCACCGAATAATGCTTTCGACGTTAATAGCAATCTTCCACTAGTAGCAATCTTCTCGTTTTCATTTAATATTAGAACTATTAGTAGATGCAATTAACTAGGCTAATAGGATTAACCATGGCGGCCTTTCCCTGGTTGAATGATATCACTGCTTTTTAAGGCCGAACATTTTTGGAAGCTTGGCGGATTCTCTTATACCAGCTTTGGTTTTGGGTGGAGACAATATGTCCTACGACAGAGGAGAGGGACAATTTTGAATTTAGCTGGAGAAACCCAAGTGGAAAGCTCAGGAACTTTGACATGCCCCAATTGACATGAGCACGAAACATCACAGGGCCCTTGTCGTTCTGAGTTTTGTTTGGTTGTTTGTTGGTTTGCTGAAGTATTAAGTCCACGTGAAACCTTGCTGCTGTCCTCAAAATAGAAACCTACTAAGGCCAAAAAAAAAGGGACCGTAAAACTGGGTTTTTGGCTTTTCCATCTCATAATTCCTAAGAAAATGAAATGGATTTCGTCAATTTGAACCAAAAGATGTAATCTCCCAAAGTAAAACTTCTTTAGGATTCCCGGCAAGCTTTTCGGCCGTTTGGAGTTGTGAAGTTTTGGCGTATTAACCATATTACCCATATTAACCATATTAACCATATTACCAAGACTTCAAACGTTAAATGAAATAAACCAATTTTCATATTTTTATCATTTAAAATTCGAAGTATTACTCGGAGGGATTAACTTGCTGAAAGAGCTTGGAGTTTGCTATAATGACCGCAACGGCCAAAAATCTTGGTGGGAATCCTTAACAGGTTTGTTTTGGGATGTATGTATTTTTAACGGTTTTTATTTTGGACAGCAGATTGGACAACAAACATTGAACGATTGGACAAAAGCATTGAATGTTGTCTTAACGAAACGTTCTTAACGAAACGTAGGGGCGACTGAAGCCACAAAGTTGCCAACACATGAAACACATCAAACATAGTGGCAGATTTCTGCTTTTCTTTTGTACTTCTTCTAATTGTGTCCCGTACTTTTTCTTAAACAGTGTCTGCCCCAGAAGTAATGGACCATGGTACATCGTTTCCCTGCTATTCCATCGACCGAAGTCTTAGTCCCTTTAGGTCGCTTAGGTCCGTCTGTCAGTGCATCCATCTAAACCAATGGCGGATTTAGACTGGTGTGCGTGGTGGGTTTATCCCATTATCTGAGAGATGCCGACCTAGCCGCCAGTAGAGCCATAGGGAGCGCCAGCACGTCACAAATTGGATCGTGAGGGTGCAGCTGCACCCCCCAACCCACAGCAGGATCCGCAACGGATGTGAGCTCGGACAAAATGCTCGGACAAAACAGCATGAAAAATGTGACAGGCTGGAGTTGTTATTTACCATCCCACTTTATAATTTTCGTCTTCTGTACAGAGAAAGTTGGGAAAACTACCGTAACGACTTTGTCCGTCCATCGCCTTTTTCAACTCCCGAGTGGTACCAGATAGAGACGAACGGTTTTCAACATTAGATTCTACGTCCAAAAATCAGTTAAAATGAATAAAAATAATCCTGAAGTATGAAGCGGAAGTGGCGCTAAAAGTGGCAGAATTCGCAGAAGTACACAGAAGACCGGTTGCTACTAGGTAGTCGTTGTCCCTGCTTGTTTTACGCAAGTATCTTATAATTTTTATTAGGTGAGCTATTAATTATAAAAATAGTGGCGTGCACAGGAGGATGCGGGAGTGTCATTGCCCCTACGCTTTTCGCAAAACGACTTTTTTGTCAAAAAAAATTGCCCTTTTGTGTCGACATTCGCTGGTGTGCCGGCACCTTAGAAAACAGCGTAAAGGCCTAAGAAAGGCTTAAAAAGGCTAAAAGGAGAAGAAAAGGCTAAGAAAGGGGCAGAAAAGGTAAAGAGAGAGAGAAAAAAGAGGCCCTAGAAAAAATTTCCACTAAAGCTTACTGTACCCTTTTACAGTAGGCAAAACTGACCGACCTCCACATCAGAGTGGTGCTCGGGTGAACACCCCACGTGGGTGGTCAACGGTGGCGGTAGCCGGACCAAGGCGATGTTGGTAGTGTATCTCATCTTGGTGGGTGCACGACGGGGCGAGGCATAGACTGGCGGAAGCCAGTCTGTCACTTGCGCAACCCAGGCATGGGAAGCATCTGAGGGAATGCGGCTCCAGCAGTAGCGACCAAAACTGCTACCCTTAAGTGGGCGCAATGCAGAGGCCATGAGGATGAGAAATTGTTCTCGAATCTGTCAGGGCGACCAAACCCTGGGTGTGGGAGCCAAAATCTAGGTAGTCTCTCCGGAGCAATGGTGCACCAAACGCCTTAATTGGCAGTGCGGGGCTGAAGTTTTGCCAAGGCTTTAGCACTTGAGGATGGACTAGCACGGGCTCGGTGGTTTGGGGAAGACCCCACAGCTAGAGGGGTAGCTGGTAAGGCGACTGATTGTTAGTAACAGTCGAACCCGCTAAAGGAGCTTGGCTGCGAACACTTTTGGAAGCTGGACCCGGCGACTGTGGCGCAGATCAATGCCCGGTACCAAAGTCCGACAACTTGGTAGCACGAGGTGCAGCCCCACTGGAGGCTTGGGAGACGCGTCCCACTTCCCCCTATCCCATCCAGTACCTGCATCTGCTACCATAGCGTAGGGCATTCTCAGGTGTATCCTGATCCCTAGTGCCTGGGTGGCAAGGGCGGCTTATATGGCTAAACGCTGGGAAAGTCGCCTAACCCAACCAAACACTTTAATGTACCCTTTTACTAAAATTTGTCCCTCCTGCCCTCTTGGGGGTCTACACGCTACTGATTAGCATGCATCCTTTCCGTTTTTAAAGCGTTTGATTTCAGAAACTCCGATCGTAAATAAATTTTTGGCTTGCTACCATAACTTAGAAGGGGGTTAGACAGAAAGCGCCCTCTCTGATCCGGCTATTTTACTACACGTTATGCGTTTCGGCCAACGCCTCCTGAAGTAAAGGCCGTATCAGCTTTACCTTCCACAAGGCTCCGCAAAAATCAACACAACATAATAAGAGACACGTGAAATTTGCTACGCCACGCCATCTGTTGCCAGGGAGTGTGTCCTGCTCCTAATCATTCTCATCATCATTTGGACTATGCAGCCGCCATTACGTGACGGAGGGCGGCCTGCACCCTCTTTCAAACGGAAGAGCCGCTATCAGTGTGAGGATTGCCGAAGCGACCCACTGACACAACCCCACACAGTCAGAAAGTCAGACACGCTCCTGAGCGCGAAACGATCTCTCTCTTCCCACCCAGCTGTCGAGATGTCAACATCGTCCTTTTCAACCGGGCAATTAAACAACATTTTTGAACTGTCAAAAGAGTTATCTCTCACCGTTTCCCAAGGTCTGCTGGAGAGGGCATCCACCTGCTCCAGGAGCCTCCAGTGCATCGTTTTTAGTGTTCATAGTGTTATGGTACCAGTAGGACCCTGGTTGATTGGGCAAGTGTTGGGCACTATGTGATAGTTTTGTGTGCTGAAGTCACAGTTTCAGCCCTCCCCAGAATGGGTGATTCAAATCTTCTGTGATGCTTACTTCTTGGGTTCATACACTGGTAGAGAATGGGGGGTATGGGTGCCAGCATTTAAACTTGGTTGTGCACATTGTTTGTAATGCACAGAGTCCGATGTTGGCAGAACTTGTTGCCATATCCATCACACTGTACACTGTGACCTGGCTTCGGGAGTGAACAGTTTTTCAATTTTCTGCAACTCTTAGGCAGCCATCCGTTTCCTAATTGAGAGGTTTCAGATGCAAAACATACGCCATCCGTTGGCATAAGAAATTGGAATGAAATTGCTGGGAGCTTGCCTGGCAGGAGTGAATGTGTCAGGGAGCTGAGGCCACAGGACATTAACTGTGCCGTGGCATTGCCTTCAGGCAATGAGTTATCTGGTGTGTTGTCATGCCAGAATCCTTGTGGAGAAGAGATGAAGACTACAGTGAATGCATGGGATCTCAGCTTGGTGGTACAGCCATTTGTGCGTGCAAGATGGGGAGAAGTGTGGCTTAATGAGGAGAGGGGGCATTCCCTGTGTAGCATTCACATGTAAGCAAAAACTTCCCCATGTTAACTCGATAGGTTTCCCCAGGGTATCAATGTTGTTTTGTCACAGCTTTTTATTGGACACGTGCCACTGAACTTCTACCTGTTTGACTTAGGGATGACACCATTACCTCTGTGTTACTGGGTGTTAGGCGGGAGGGTATGGAACACTGTCAGTGTCCTCTCTTCGACTCCCAGAAGCTTTGGTTGATATCAGCTGCTTGTCGTGCACCTTCTCTGTAGAAGTGCTTGGTGTTTGGCTGCACACACACGGTTTCAATTTTCATGTACTGTGTATGGTTGCTGGTTTTGTCCGGAAACTGGTCAGTTTGCAAACTGGTTGTGGTTAAGTGCGGTTAATTTTAGTATGGCTCGTACTCGTAGTGCCTTGTGGTTGTTTTTGTAGATATATGTGTACAATTCTGGTTGTGCCTTGTGGTGGTTGTTAATTTATTCATAGATTTAAATATAGGTTTTTGTTTGTAATATGACAGAACACCCACGATGGGTTACTGCTCCTGTAATAAATTCAATCTGATTCAGTTCCTAGGTTTGGAGATCTGTCACAACAATATGTGACTACAGCATCGACCGTGCTGTGATGATGGCGACCTGTGTCCGCTATGACCATCTCCGGCTGCCGTACGTGTACACCATACGAAAGAGACACTAAAACTACCACAGTGATATAGAAATAATATTATAGCTTCTAATTCAATGTGAAAATATTTCCGAATACATAATGTGATTGAAAAGCAAAAATAAATAAAACTGGTCAAAGGGCCACCAATACAGAATGATTCGGCCTTTCAAAGGAGTGATTTCAACAGCTCAAACATTGCCTAGTTTCTGATTTAACCCTTCAACTAATACTCGGTGGGATTACCTGGCGAATGTATTAGTCTATTCTAACAGGCCTTTGAAAGAGCAAACCATTCTCAATGTGGCGGCCCTTCTACCAAATTTGGTTTTTGATATGATTTCTCCATCATGAAATAGCTGAACTTCGTAATCAACGGCCTTTGTATTAACCAAAAGCAAGGCCTTGTGAATAAAAGGCGGTCTCAGCCCCGACAGCAACATCAACAAAAGTATTACTGTATGGGAGACAAGATGGAAGGTTTAGTAGGTGGGTCCACCTTTTGGCATAAAGGTAAGTCTGTCAACAGATAGCGATGCGCTACGAAACGTGTTGATTTTATGTTTTCTGCATAATGTGGAAGGTACTCCTACACGGCCTTTTATTCAGGGGGCTTTGCCAATTCACAACAAAATCGTTGTTGAGAACGTGCCAACAATTCTGAAGCACGTTAGCTACACCCGTATTGACAGCAGTTTTTGCAAACAAAAAATCGTGCTTGGTTCTGAAATCGTTCAATACGTCGTGTCCTGCAGGTAGTTTCTTCGATGCCATTAAATTACACGAATTAACGAAGTGTTCCTTTATTTCTCTGTCAATCGGTTGCTCGACTTTATCAGCCATTTGTCTTTTTATCCGATTTTTTTATTAATCCAAGAAAGGAAACTATTTAATACCTGTGCAGTGGCGGTTTCACCAGCGTTACTACCCTACAATTTGATGTCACTGTGTCGAAACTGAGACAGATCTTCTAAATTACCTGCTGAATTAACGACTCCAAAGATATTCTGAAGAAAGTATAGCTTTTATTTCGTTGTAATGGATGACGAAGCGGACACGTCTTTTGAACGTACGTGGGTTACGGATCATCACGAAGGTGAAACAAGTCCTTCTGATAATAGATGGTTTACAGACTATTTATCTCCTTTACTATCTTGGTAAGTTTGGGTAAATGATAACTATTGTGAAAGCGTTATTTAGGAGGTTTGACTTTGAGTCGGCTGTCTAAAGACGAGAGCCTATAATCTTTAGAAATGTGTGCCAGAAGCAACTGCCCTAACCCAGCGGTTCCCAACTTTTTGTACAGTATTTCTCCCCATTGGGACTAGCATGCAATGGTGCCGGCCACCCCCCCCCTCCCATTGCTGTGTAATATTTTATTTTATAAAATGAATGGTATTGGTAAGAGAGACTTAGAATTTTTATAGCACTGTAATTTTTTTTTAAATCGGTTGACAGCAGGTCTAAGGCTGTCATTGGCGAGAATTTTGCGATGCATAGTTACAAAAAATTTCACCACTGATCTTTAAGGTATAGCGACGGCAGCGGCTTGCAACTCCCCATCAGTTGCTCACCGGTTGACTAATGCTGACCTAACCTAACCTATAATATTAACAACGCGATGAACCCAAAGAAAGACAACACCAGACCAACAACACTCATAACTATTGACTCCAAGAGGGTGCTTGTGTTCATGGGCCACGTGATTATTTAGGAACGTGTTTAAACTTTGCCTATTTAGCACTTGCGCATTTTTTTAAGTAGTCTAGGTCGTTCCTCGCGTGAAACTTATTCCCTGCTCGTTGAAATTCGATTTAAGGCAACTATCCTAAACTCGCCTATAGTTTAACTTCGAAAGAAATAGCAACAACAACAATACGCCGCACAGATTTACAGATTTTAACTTTTCTTAGCTTGTAGCGTTTCCTACGTTTCCTACTCCCCTTCCCTGCAAAAATACTACCTTGCTTACTTCGGTCGATTCGATGGAGGTAGCGAATCCATGTTTTCCATACACCTAAAGTATTGGCTAGAGGGGCTCCACTCACTTTGCTCCAATGTTGTCAGGGTAAAGAGGGAAATGCCATGCTTTACTGCATGCCATTTCCGGCTTTTGGGTAATATGAAGATATTTTTTACTATTATTTCCTGACGAACTTTAATAAATACTTGCTGTACCCACGCAGATCATCTGCCCATGCGCGAGCAAAATACTATACTGGGCAGCATGAAATGAAAACGCCGCCCTGTTCCCCACACCTCCTGCACCCCCCCCTCTGCAGGCCCCCATTGTGTCGTCTGCCCCCTTCCCCTCCCACCGAGCACCCGCAGTATTTTGTGTTATTAGGAAAGTAAATGGTCTTTTCAGTGGAAGGCGCCACTCTTATTCTCAGTGTGGCTGCATTGCCTGTTTCTCCGTTATGATACCCACGCAGATCATCTGCACATGAGCAAACAAAATACTGTACTAGGCAGCGTAACATGAAAATGCCACCCAACCCCCTCCCCGAGGTCCCGTGCTATTTGGTCTTCTTAGGGAAGTAAATCACACTTCTCAGTGTGGCTGTATTGCCTGTTTCTCCATCTTGGTACCAACGTGGTAAGCCCGCAACAACGATCGCGCATGCAGTGATGGTTACTCAACCAACTTTGAAACTTTTGATTTCCGTTTGGAAGGCATTGTGAGCGGCTTTGTCGTCTTATTCTCGTAAGAGTAATAATTATATACCGGTAATCATTGTTTGGCTTCTAGGTTGGTAGCGGCGTCTTATTCTCACCGTTGTCGTCTTATTCTCATAACGGAAATAAGTGTATCGATTGAACCAATTATGATTATCTCTTTGTTGACCAACGCCACCACAGACTTTTACTGACCCGTGAACTTGTGATTCTCCCCCTCTTCAACTGCATACCTTTAGGCTGGCCGCACACCAAATTGGACGTTTAGTCGCACGACAAAACATTTTGTCGTTACCTGTCTCAGTGTGCTGCAGACGTTTCCAAAACCATAGTAATGAGTTGAGCGCCACACACCGGATGAGACACTGTAGCGAGACGTATTCTGGCGACTCACGACAACAAAACGAAGCTTCTTCTAGTTACGTTTGGTGGAGTCTCTCCACCAGATGCGACGTTTTGTCTCGTAACGTTTCGTCGCGATACAGTTGTCTAATTTGGTGTGCGGCCACCCTTATTGTGTTGTCACCACTTCTGCTTCATACTTCCACGTTTTCTGCTGTTGTTGGCCTAAATTAAAGCCAGGTTCACTTAGGTTGGGGTCAATTAATCAGTATGTTGGCATGCTTGTCCATTCTTCCTTTGTGAACCCACGGGAGTATAGTATAGTTGGGATTTGCAACTAACGCGTGAACTAGGTTCCATCTCCCTACACAAACAAGCCGACTGTGACGTCATTCTCGTGGTCGCGTTCAACAGCAACAGCAAGTGAGAAAAACCAGAATTGTATGCAATTATTTATGATAAACAGCTACAAGATTAAGCTTTAAAACATGGAGGCAGTTACAGTAGACACCTTACTCGAGGCTGAGATAATACTTATTTTAAACATGGAGGACGTCTCCATGGCACAAAATAAAATAAAAAATTCGCCTTCGAAGATGACGTCTATTATGACGCACCTCAGAAACGCGCCTCTGCACAACCGAAACTCCTGGACAAACCCAAACGCCCTTCTCAATTTCTAAACCTTTATTAAGATTTATCAGGATTAATTAAACATGCATTGGAACCGTTGAAGTAACCTACTTACCTGCATACAATCGTTATTACGTTCTGGAGCGCTCTTCTGCAATGGAAAATAGACGACGTAGGTAGTGGTATTAAAATAAACCGGGATTTCAAAATGGCGGCATTTTGCTCAAGAGAGCATGCGCAGAGATGCGCAAACGGCCCTCGTGTGGAACTGTAGGAAAACACTCGATTCAGGCATAGCATCAAGCAATAGCATGGCCGAGAAAGACAGTTGCAAATCCCAACTATACTACACTCCCGTGATGATGAACCAAATGATGACGTGTCGAGGCTTAAGCTACTGAAGTGGTATTTTCTCTCTGAATACAGTGCTGCAATTTAACTAGAAGAATCGAAATAAAATTTTGACTTTCATTTATCTTTTTTGTGATTTTCAGCTTTTTTCTATATTTTATCTCCCATTGACATTCATGTTCCAGGTTGATATCATTCGTGACAAGAATGATCTGGCCTCGTCTGGAAGATCATTCCAGAACCCCTGATCCAGAAGGGTAAGCAACACTTTAGTATTCTGATTTTTTAATATTTTGTAAAGCATGATAACCGAAATCTCGGATACCGAAAACTACGTGTTGCCGCGCCTTTTTTCCCCCCTATTTTCCTTCCCCTCCCACACTTGCAAACATAAAGTGCAATTCAGAGGATATCCATTAGTTTATATTACAACAATAGTTCCTTTTAAAACCCTCATAATTACACAAAGGACAATTTAAAACTGTTTATTATACCACGCGCCATGGCTGTTTGCTGTGACGTGTATATCACGTGACTGGGCTAGTCCAATCAGACGGCCAAACAGCCGTTGTTCTCGTTCGTCATTGGCTAACTCACGGTGACGTCCCGACAAACAGCCATTGCGCATGGTTTAAATCAATTACACAAGTTCAGAAAGAATTTGATGTTTTAACGATGTCACTAGATGGTGTGATAAGCAACTGTTTAAACCCAAGGAAAGTTAAAATTTGTCGTTTATGTCATATTTTATCTTTTGGGTTCGAATGGCTGTCCTTTGGGGAAAATTATTTAATTTTAATTTAGTTTTAATTTAATTTAATAACAACGTTTGCTGTCAGTTTCCTAAAAGGAAGGCGACAAACTTGTACAAAAAATGAACAAAATACAGCCGAAGCATAGAAATAACAATATAAAAAAGATAGAAATGTTCAGGTACATCAAAGAATGGTCGTAGGGTAAACATGCACAAAATAACCAGTATTTTAGAATTCTAAAAAATTAATCAAAATATTCACCACCAATAAATAAATTATACTGGAAATTTTTCTTTTCACTTCCATCTAGTGGCCAAATAATGTATAAAAAAAAATTCGGCTCTGGAAAATGTAGTGACATGGGGCTGGGTAGCCAATAGAATCTGCATTTTCACGCCCTGCCCCAAGCTCAGGGGGGTAGGGGTAATAGTCCTACAGACCGAACGGATTTATCCATCCCAGCAACTGCAAGGGAATTGTTAGTATTTTTTTTTTATATATGAAATTGTCTAAGAAAACTGAGTCTTGCAGGCCTGTTTTTTGGTACAATCGTATTAATTCGACGTGTGACACGTCAAATAAAAAAAAACCACTTGTAAAAATCTTATATTTTGAGTATGTAGGGGTGTGGGCAGCTAAGAATCGCTAACTGTCAGGATTTCTAACTTGTAGTTTGTTCCACATTCATTTTGTCATAGCTTAGTGTGATACTTGTGTTTGCTCTCTGAATGACAACTTTACTCCCCTTTGCTTACTATAGGTAGTACTTATTGGTTTATCAGTGAGTTTAAAGTTACTTCTGTCTTGATTAATTTAGGCCGGAGTTTGTTAAAATTTTAGTTTTTGAATAACCTTAAAATGTCAACTGTGCAAAACAACAGTCCAACATGTCAAGGAATGTTGAGAATTCACCCGGCCTATTGTTCGTATATGATTGCTTAAATAAATTAAAGGGCAATTACATTCATTTTGACATGCATGCTTTACTTTTGAATCACTTACACAATAACTATACACAAGAACTGCGGTAAGAATACGTTACGTACGTCCGATACAACAGTTTAATTATTGCATCACCAAAACACGATCCGGAGACTGCCATTGTTTTGTTGGAGCGCGCAGAATCGGTTATTTCATGTTGTATTAAATCAGTTTTTAGTACAGTGTAGATCTACAAATTATATCTACAAATTAGAGCCCGACATAACGCCTAAACAAGGACGGAATAAGGTATGGCCATAGATTAGAAAGTTAATTAGATATACCGTCTTACTTCTTCCCGTCCTACGCGGAGCTCTGGC
>JAHWFP010015172.1:0-12221 GCA_023313725.1 Lithobius niger | reverse complement strand
ACACAACAGTTGTGTGTTAATGAAACAGTATGTTTTAACACTATTAAAAAAAATCGTTGGCACCGCAGCGCACGCAAACAGGTGAGTAGTTTTGATGTGCTACGAATTAACAACTTTATTCAGAAAACATAACGCAATGCAGTTATCAAACAGTAACTGAAAAAAACGAAGCAGTTTTTTTTTTTTACTAGAACACCGGGCAGTAAGGGGTCTCAAAATCCGAGTGGATTCTTTCTTTTATTTTTTTATGTATAAAACAACTGCTAATAAATCCGTACAGCTTCAACTGACTTGTCATAAATAATAAACAACAACCGGAGGCATCGAACGGTGTTGCGGAGATGTTGAGACAACGATTCACGCTTAATCTCCCCGGTCGCGCCATAGTGCTGCCGTACTTTTACGTTAGGCCTACCATTTTGGGCCAGCGAGGCAGCGATGCTGTTCGTTGACCGGATACAAAATAAGGTTGTTCATTTTCAGTCATATTGCCGATTGGATTTCGGTAGCTTAATACACTAGAATACAATTTTTACGTTCGGAGTGATCCGGCTTACGTTTCATAATAAGTATTCAGTAATTTGTTAGTCCAGAGTTGCGTCGTTTCGGCAGACCAAGAACCGCAGCCATGTTGGATCCACACAGCACAAAAATGCGTGACGTCATTGGTTTGTGTACAAATCTTTCAGATAAAACGGAAATGGTGTTTACGACGTCACACCACGGTGTACGCTTATTCGCTGGTAACAATAATTACAAAAACCCCTGGTGAACCATCTTCTCTGTGTCGATTAATCTTTAATCCCAGCGGGGCGATCCCAGCGGGTTTTAATTCAACGAACCTTCTCGTCTGCCACTGATATTATTAGCGGGGTCCCTCAGGGGTCCGTATTGGGTCCCTTACTCTTTGTCATTTTTTTGAACGACCTGACAAATGCCGCGTCTACGCCTGATAAACCAAAACTTAAATTCGCAGACGACCTTAAGGTCGGGTCTGAGGTCTTGTGTGAATCCGACTTCGACTTTTTGTCAGCCCAAGTGAACTCTGTGTCATCCTGGTCTGATTTCTGGCAACTACCAATCTCTACCTCTAAATGTTGTGCTTTTCATATTGGCAAAAATAACCCTTCACACCAGTACTTTTTATTCAATTCCCCTCTCAATTCGGTTTCATACATTCGCGATCTTGGAGTTCATCTAAATTTCGACTTAAAGCCATCCATTCACTGTGGTATTATAACCAAATCTGCCTTTGCCAGGCTTTCAATTGTTAAGCGGTGTTTTTTGAGCCATGACAGACCAACTCTGGTGTGGGCTTTTAAGGTATATGTTAGACCTCTCCTGGAGTACGCCAGTCCGGTGTGGTCGCCATATCTGCTTGGTGATATCGACCGGCTTGAATCCGTGCAGCGCAGTTTTACACGCTCTTTGCGTGGACTTTGCCGTTTTTCTTCAGGGCAGAGATTGAGTATGGTCGGTCTCGAGCCCCTTGAACTTAGACGCCTCAAAGCTGACCTGATTCTTACATATCGGATCATCCATGGCATGTTGCCCGTGGATCTTCCTTTTTTCGATCGATGTGATGTAGTTCGTACTCGTGGCCACTCCTTGAAATTGAGGGTGTCGGGATGCAACCTCGACTGTCGCAAGTATTTCTTTACCAATCGTGTTGTAGCCCCTTGGAATTACCTCCCTGAGGCTGTGGTTTCTGCGAATTCAGTTAGTGTCTTCAGGAGGCTACTAAATCAAATTGATCTCTCCCGTTTCCTCAAGCGCTCCTATCAGTGATGCCTCCTTACCACTTTTAAATTGGGACCAGTGTCAGTGGTCACATCTGTGACCCTTCTGGATCCCCTCCCCTACTTGGGGGGCGAAACTATATATTATTATTATTATAGTTTGTTCCACGTTATGTTTTCAGAAAACTGACTGGATGACGACTCGTTTCCGTGTACTAAGAGTGCAAAAACATGTGGATATCACATTTGTACACTCAACAAAGTTACTGTTAGAGTTTACGAATGGGATGTTTATGGATTTTTTGGCACACGTAGTGGTAGAAAACGTGGCGCCATACAGTCAGTTTTCAGAAAACATAATGTGGAACAAAGTATAGTTTCAGAATTGTTTAAAAACTACGGTAATAAGGTATCGGTATGAATGAAGGTCATTGCATTTTAGTTTGTAGCGGGAGGGGGGGGGCCCATAGTAAATAACGCAGTGTGAATGGGTTAGATATGGGCCTGACGTATAAGAGTTTGCAGGGATGGGATTTCATTCCTTTTAAGTAATTAAGTTGTTTTTTTTGAAGATGTATTTGGTTGTTGGTGTGTGCGTTCCCGGTCGCGTGATCCGGAAGTGTCAAAAGTGTAGGTTATTGGCAAAAGTGTGGGTTATCGGCAAAAGTGTGAGGTAACTTGATAACCCACACTTTTTGCGATAACGCACACTTCCGGTGTTGGTTAACGGGATTTAACCAACGGAAGTTTAGCATGGCGTTGAGTTAGCGTGACGTCACAGCCGTGGTATAAATAAATTTACGTAGGTTAAATCCCGTTTTTGTTTTTTTTGGCAAAATGGAATGTTTATATGCCGAATTCCCGATGGGAAACCAGTTCCATGTTGCTTATGTGCATTGTGTAGAATTGTTGGCGTGTACACTTGTTGGATTGCAATGGAGCCCGCAGAACAGTAAAAAAAAAATAGGGGGGGGGGGGGGCGCGGCAAATTTTTTAGGATTTTTTGGACGTTTTCTTTATGGGACGTGTCTTTTTTGCCTAATCAGTGTTATGTATCATTTTTTTGAAAAGCCTTTTGTTTAAAGGTTTTTGTTTTTGTTTTCATCTATTTTCTTCATGATTCTGTCTACCAAAAGGGCAAGAAACGACAAAAAGGCAAAGAAAAAGGGCAACATGGGCCAAAGGGCGGGGGAGGGGGGCTTCAGTCCCAATAGCGCCGATATATGGCGCGCCCTTGTTGGATTTGTGTCGTGTTACGCGCTCAAGAGTAAGGATTAGGATTCTTCAAACACGAACTGTTTTAAAGGTTTTGTCTAATATTTGAAATAATAGGGTGCGAGGGGGGGCTCCCCAAATACCACAATGTACGAGCGCCTTTGTTTTATAGGAGGAACGGTGTAGTAAAAACTATAATTGTACGGTGTAACAAAAACGCATATTGGCGGCAGAAAAAAAAATCAAGACAATCCCACGACCACCACCTCCCAATTCCCAACACCGACCTCTTTGGCACGCCCGTGTTTTTGTTTGCCTGCCTGCAAGGCATCAATTTGTTTATCACAACAACGCAGTTCGATTTTTCCCCTTTACCGCATCGTTCGAGTGCGAACAACAACTACGCCATTCCATCGTCCGTGGCTGGTATGGAGTTCGTTTACTCTGGCGAGGCCTTGAACTTGCTCGCCACGTGCCTGACTTCGGTCGGTGGTTGGGAGATTCAACGCGACACGACGCGCCTACTGACTGACTTGCGCGATTGGACTATCGATTTTCATGTCTGCTCTCTGTGTTGTCCTTGCCGTTGCTTGGTTCGAGCTTAGCTTGGCGCATAAATTCGTAGGTGATCGCGCTAAACCTTTCCTTCGCGGGTATCTTAAAGGTGCATTCCTCCCGGCTTCATTTTTCCCTGGTTTAAATGTAGCGTCTAGGACATTTTCTGTTGTATATTGGGAACTATATTTATTAGCGTCCTACGATTATATGATCCTCCTACGATTATATGATCCTTTGCTAATAATTACCACGAGATCAAAAATCTAAAAGACTCATACGGTAAAAATTAAAATTATTTATGCCAATAGATTGCCGAAGAGAAATTGTAAGATCCTAACCTAAAAAATTATAAAGTGTGATTTTGAAATACGAAAATCATTCCAGTTTGTGACGACACAATTAATACCTTCATGCTAGTTCGTCCTTGGCGATGGTTACCTGCGCGGATGGCGATCTGCGTGTGGCTGTTGTGAGGCAGGTGGGATGTACCTTTAAAAGCGCATTTACGCAACGACTCGCCTTTACATTCTCGCAGCTAGAATTAAATCACAAAAGCAAATTTGTCGTTGCTTTGCTAACAACGCTACCTGAATTAGCTAAATCCGACGTCGTTTGAGTAAATGCTTTAAAAGTCTTATAATCCGTGACAATAAGATAAAGAATTCCTGCTGACGAAATTTTCGCGGCCGCTTCTGAACTCGCGTTATTGACTGTTTTCGTTGCGAGTCGACAAAGCTAAAACCGCCGCCAAGTTGAAATTTCAGACGATTTAACTAACGTCTAGCTGCGAGAACGCAAAGGGAAATCGCAGCGTAAACGCGCCTTAAACCAGGAACAATAAAAGCTGATGATACGACATCGCGCTTTATTAAATCTGTAACGACCATAACGTGGCTATTGAAATGACATTCCCTCTCCCTATTTGCTAGCACCCCGCACGTATATATATCGCTTTTGCAACATTCACTAAGTTTGAGTAAATGTAGTAAAAACCGCTATTTTTCTTAATTTACTTATTTTCAGATACGATGCAGTGTCTATTGTGTTTGCGAGCTGCCATCACCAATTCTCCATTTGCTCTCTAGCATTTGCTCTACTATCTTGTTTACTATTATGTCCACACATAATCTGCTATTTTGTCCGTAGCCCCAGGAAAATTGAACAGCGTTTTCAGTGTTATTATATTATAGGTTTGACAGAATGTAGCAAAACTGTTTGACTGTTATACAGGGAAACCAACAGTCAGTAAAACTGAACCGAGCGCCCTTCAGTTTATTTATTTCCAACTTTAAGCCGTGCAAGGCAAACGGTGCGTGGGCTGTTTGGGGCTGTAAGTAAACGTCCCCTCCCCCCCCCCCCCTGTTTCCTAACCATAGCTCCGCCACTATTTTGATTACCACTACACCACTGCCTACTGACAAGGCCCTCCCATGGTACTAACTACTAACTGACATGAAAAGGCCTCAAAAAGCAAAAAAAAATAAAAAAATCCTTGCCCTTGAACCCTAATCATACTAATCCCACAGAAAGGCGTGACGGGGGGGGGGGGGGACAGAAAATCAGGGGTTATAGACCCCATTATACCTCAGGGCGGCCCCGGTTACCGTGGTGTTCAGTGGCGCACCCAGAATACAAACTAAATACGTTGTTCGAGAGGGCCAAAACAAATTAGACGAAAAACTGAGCGGAGGGATTAAAAAGATGGGGGGGGGGGGGGGAGACGCGAAAGTCTCTTTGAACACCTGCAAAACAATTCATTTCCAGCATTTTAGGGCCTTCGAAATGTGTGACAGGACAATTTTCTGATTTTTTTTTCAACTGCAATAAATGCCTTACTGTATTTGTTTTCTGATATCTGATATGACTCTGTAACTTCGGTTCTGGGCGCCCACCATCACAACCAATTTGCCACCCTCTTGGCGTTCCACTGGTGGTGTCGAGTCGTCTGACAATGCAGACTGAAGTCGGAGAAGGTTTTAAAAAAATGACGTCAGGGTCGATATCCATTTCATCGTGCTACTGGGTCTCTTTTGCGTCACAGGGATCAATATCACTCCTAACGATTGGCATTCTAGTAAATCCGGCTCAGGCTGCATTATCAAAGTTTAAAAATAGCGAATACATTCATTCACTAAAAACGAGCTTTTCCACAGCCAGTGGGTATAGCTAGCTAAACTCCAAATTCGTCTTCTTTGCGGATTTAGGGGTTGACCGATTTTGACATCGGCGTCGGAATGGGTCGATATCGGTTTCGGAAGGAATTAGCACCAAAAATACCGATACCTGCCGATACCGATACTCAGTTTTGGTGTAGCGCAACGTTGTAAATTCAGAGCTCCCACGCCCCAAAATCGCAATTTTTAAAGAAAAATTTCGTGTTAAAATGGATCCAAATTTTATGACACATCGGCATCTTGTTTTCATTTTTCACGACACTCTCCAAGATCCTGAAAAAATCTTGGGCCAGCCCACCCCCTCCTTTTTTCTTTTAACTATTCTTCGTGTTGGCCGGGAAGGGGGAGGAGGAGGAGGGTTTTTTTTTTAATAAAATGAAAATGGAACTTACAATTTTTTATGACACTTTACAAGGTTCTGAAAAAAATCTTGATTTTCCCTCCGCCCCTTTCCCGGATTAAGGACCAGAGTAATTTCACTTACCCCAAAATAAGTGTGACTTGTGACTATGCTGGTTTAACACATGTTCTTGAAAAATATTCAGAGATGTGGTTTTTAGACCACCCCAGCCTTTTTTCCAGAAGTTAGTATCCAAAGCCTTGTAAACATTACAAGAGGGGGGGGGGGGGAGGCATTTGTACCCCGAAACCAGGGCGTTTTTAGAAATGTTGACTTCCTTACGGAACACTTGTGATAAAAGGTCGTTCTCTTTAATTTTTTACAGCATTTTCTAAAAATGTCTGATAATGTCTGATATTTATGACACAAAATAAAGTTTTATGTCAATTTTATTGCGAGATAGTAAGCCAAGTACAGTGCAACAAAATAAAAACAACTTACTATCTATTTACTACGGTATTTATCTATTTGGCTTACTATCTCGCAATCCTTCATTGAGCTTTTCGATTCATGACAAATTTATGACATTTCGATAAAATCAAAGAATTTTATGAATTTTATGACAACTGGGAGCTTTGTAAAAATAGCTTTAAAAACTTGAATTTTCACTAACTTTTCAACCAGACGACACAGAGAGATGCGGTTTGCGGCGTTCAGCCCAAAGAATTGCTACTACCTGCTTCGTGGGAACCAACACGGCATGGGATTCTTAAAAGATTTCATCACAGTAAATCATAAAATCAAGGTATCAACAAGAACTTGCACACTCGTTCTGTTTCTCAATAAGTGTAGGATTTTATCAAAGTACTCTCACATATCTGACCAAAATTAGGGTTCCTTTTATTTGATTGTTTATTCTCATTGTAACTTCTCGCTGTTGAGTGAAAGGTAGACAATTGCTTTGCTCCTATTTTCCACGAATTTTATTTCTTCGTATGTGCTTGACATTAAAGAGAACAGAAAACAGGCGGACTGGAAACGTATAATACAAAATTAAAAATTAAATAAATATATACAACATTGTACGGTCAAAAGTGAAGGTTGGATTAAACATTTAAAATCGTTCGTGGCATTGCGTTGCAGAATGGTGAAAAGCTTTCTTTGAACTACTTTTTCGGGGGGGATTGACGATTATTGTAGAGTAGCCAGCAACGCAAACTTAGATTAGGCAGCTAAAAGTTAATTAAGTGGTACTCGGGAGCGCACGCATGGGTATTTTTTTCTTAGCCCATGAAACGGTTTTTATGACATTGTCTAAAAAAAAAAAATTCCGATCACGCATCAGCACTTTCACCAAATATTTCCTACAGCCGATGACCGCATCAGCTCTTTGCTCTGATTACATGATCGCCTCGAAACGAATCTAATTATACCATGCGCAACGGCTGTTTGTCGTGACGTCACCATGAGTTAGCCAATGACGAACGAGAACAACGTCTGTTTGGCCGTCAGATTGGGCTAGCTCAGTCACGTGATATGCACGTCACAGCAAACAGCCATTGCGCGTGGTATAAGGGTCGGTCAGAGACATGTCACAACTAAAAACTTGGATCTGAAGAAAGACTTTTGCACGCTGATCCTGACATTAAAACACGGATATTGTACTTCACAACAAAATGTAAGATACTGATTTCGTTTTGTTTGGTAAAAAAAAAAAAAAAAAAAAAAACATCACCCGCCTCTGAAAAATCATACATTATAAACCAAAGTCTCATAGCAGAAATGAAGCAGCCGCAACGACGACCCCCGGAAGGGGAACAATGAAAACGTGCGAGTGTGTCTTGGGGTTGAAGGTGAAACTGGGACGTTGTTGCCCTGAAAGGAAGTTGAAATAGGCACATTGTTACCTCGACTAACAATTTGCTCTGTTAGTTATTTTTATTTTTTGCACGCTACTGGGAGTGGGGAGGGGCCTGAACGGGGAATGCCCGTTGGTGGGGCAGTGCTTATGTTAGAGCCACTATTTGATTACGATATTGCATTGCGGAGGGAGAGGATTAGCGGAAAGGGGGAGTGTTACACAAAGAAAAATTGACTGTTACAGTGAACGATCAGGCAGCACCGAGCAAATACTGGGAAACAACCACGGGTCAAACAAGTCCCCGGGCGAAGCCGGGTACGATGCTAGTCACGAATAAAACGTAAAAAAAAAAAAAAAAACACCGCCCGCTCGCGTCAAGTTTTTTATAGTATCACTCCTGAGAAGAACGTAATTTTTAGCGGCCTTAATAACATAATTATAACAATAATGAAAGAAAAACTCTTTACTATAAAATTTGAAAGTTTTAGAAACCATGGAATCGTTCCCGATCGTTCCCTACATCATTTTTGACAAGCATATGAATGAGCAAAATCAAGAAATGAACAGTCGTGCCATCTGGTGAGATGTACAAAATTCTTGGCCCTATTCGGTGCCAACTGTATCAACGGCTTTATCATATTAAAAAAAAAAAAAAAACGAACTCATTGGTGGATTAATTTAACTGATCCACCAAAGTCAAAACAGCAAAGGAACACAAATAAACTTTCCAGTAAGGTTTCAGATACTGCAGTGTTGCTGTACTGTTTAGTCCACGTGAAACCTTACTGCGGTATTCGAATGTTTTTACCCGTTGTTACTTTTGCACCCGATAGATCAGGTAATGATCGGTACATTCTACCTAGCTAAACGACATCGCAAGAAAATGTTAAAAAACTAATCGTCTTAGTGTGCTTAGCACAGCTCTATACCACGCGCCATGGCTGTTTGCTGTGACGTGCATATCACGTGACTGGGCTCGCCCAATCAGACGGCCAAACAGACGTTGTTCTCGTTCGTCATTGGCTAACTCATGGTGACGTCACGGCAAACAGCCATTGCGCATGGTTTACAGGTAATTCAAGGTTAGTGCGAATCCTTGAAAACCTGGAAATGTCCTTGAAAGTAATCATGAAATTCCATGCCTGGAAAATGCTTGAAAATATTGAAAAAAAAAATTATACGTATCATCAGTAGGGTGAAGAACGGAAAGTACGGTAGATGACTTGACAGAAGAACACTGACAAATTTTAGCCAAGAAATGATAAGTTGTGTGTGCAGCCTCTACTCTGTTTGCTTGGACAAAATGAAATGGAACCAGCTTTATAGGACAAATAGTTTGATTGGCGTAGAGAGCTTCGTAGAAACATGTCGTGCCAACAACAACAAGCAAGTCAAAAATGAAAATCACGATTCCTGCTCAAGTCCAGATCTCCAATGTGACAAATCGGAAATTAATAAAAGTTCGGACAATGTTCACCAATACCAGTCCAATAAAGCTTGTATAGCAAATTTGAGAGGTAAATATTAAAAGACATGTGTCAGCTGAGAAATTAAGCATCGAAATTTCGGCTTTAACATGGGAGGTTGAAGTCAAACCTTACAGTAAAGGCGACCACCGTCAGCGCCAATTGAGGTTTTATCTTATTTTCTTTCGCAACTTTTATGATCTTCTCTTTGTTTGCCTTATGCACAAACATAGTTTCCCTAACACTTGGAATCATCAGCATTTTTTTGCTGATTTTTTGCTTGATTTTTTTGCATCCTACATTTTTTTTTTATATACTGTATATATCATTTTATCTTCGAACTATTTATTACTCGGTGAGATTAAATTGGTAGAAGAGCTTGACGTTTGATATCACGACTTCACACGGCCGAAATCTTGGCGGGAATCCTTAACAAGTTTTGTTTTGGGGTAGATATTCATTAGCCTTGAACATGCGAGTAAAATAATTTAGCTATTTGGATTTATTTTAGTCCTGGTTTTGGGAATAAGAGGTTACCGTTGGGGGAGGCAATTCTGAACACCGGGGCGTTTAGTAATGTTTACGTAACCCTTTTTAGCAAAGTTGTTCGTTCTTGAAGATTATTAAGCACGGGCGATAGCGACTGATAAGGACTTAGATTACAAATCGTAGTTTTCGCAGTTGTTGTTTTGACCAGGTCATAGTAGTTAAGCTATCACCTCATCGTTATCTAATAATGGTTAAAGGGATGAATTGGCGAGATGCGTGTTTACCAACTCGTCAGTTTTGCAATATTTAGTACGATTCCGAGGTCAAACCTCAAGCCGGGTTGGACCGTTTTTCCTGGAACCGTAAAACTTATCTTTGTTGATGCACTCACTGCAGTACCACACTTGGATATTATTACACGCTGTTTATGTTTGCATCCACAATCTCCCTGGTGCATCTAGGCTTGTCAGCAGGCAACCTTTTATGCGAAAGCCTTTATGCAAACGGTTAAAAGCCGATTATACTGTTATTCCCAGCGAGGTACCGGAGAAGAGTTACAAATAATTCTAGTGTCTTCGCATGCAGCCACGTGTTTTGGTACCGTGCCAACTTTGGTCTCGCCGGTTGTATTACGGCGTTCGTAGTAAAACTTTTTACGATACTCACACGCCTCGCCAGCGCGAATAAATAAATAACAAGGGCTCAAATAACTATACAACGCCAAAAACATGTTTTGCATTCGTTGAGAGAGACTGTTTTTGCTCGCGCACGTTGTACGATTTAAATAAATGGTGATTTTCCACGTGACGTGGTGTCACATTTAAAACGTGGTTCAACGGAAAATTTTCGTGACGCGGTGCGAAACGGTGCACAAAAGAGTTCTCCTCTTGTGCTGTCCGTAGCTCTGAAATCTATTCGATATCTTTTGAACCTATTATTATCTGATTCCTTTAAAATTTTCCACACGTATTCCCAGGGGGTCGTAACTGGGTCCGGGAAAGGATTAATGTAAGCCCCTCTTTTGTGGCATTTCGTACAAATCACCAGTCCTCCTATATTTCAGCCCTTTTTTTTTATTGGTGTCATATAAAGCAACTATAAATCCTATAAATCGTCAGGCATACCCCACCTCTCTACGGTAAATTTCGCTGGTTGAAAAATTCGTAATTTGCATCTCACCAACAGTCAAATTTGCTGGGCTTCTTCACGTTGGGGCGCCATATAACTTTCTTTTTTATTTTTTTATTTTGACGAGCCTTATGTCAGCTGAAGCAATTAATGCTTGTATGGCTGAGCCGGCTCAATTTTGAACATTTAGAGAAGAAGAAATATCTGGTAAAGGGAGGTGCCAGCGCGGGGATTCCGTCCCGGAAACCTCCGATCATCGTTGGGGCCGAAAGATTGTTCAGAATTAGCCAGCGTAGCCGCTGAAGGAGCATGGTAGCCTCTCACGCTACCCTGGCAGCCATTCCTGGCGGGGACTTTGCCAAGGTCCCCTTTCCAGGGGTTCGACCAGACTCCCAAACCTCCAGCAATCAGTCTGAGCTCTCTCACCGCTCAGCCACGATGACCACAAGACTATCTGTAAGATCCTGCCCGACTACACAAAAAAACTCACAGTTGGGTTTTCTATCTCTTTTACTGTACATATCAACAACAATATAAGCTTGAACCATAGTGCACCTGAACTGGCTTCAACAAATCCTATGTTTGCGCGCTAGCGTTCTGACACTGCCGCTTGCGATCAAGCTGTGAGGTGTGCGCCCTGGGCATGCGGTGGCGGCGTGAGCACGCTCACAATGTGTATATTTCCTATATTTTTCTGAAATAACTGAAATATTGCGCTGTTTGAGGTGTGTTTCCTTGCTACGACAGTTATTTGGATCTGAAAAGACTAACATCAATCTGCCCCCTTCGTGGCGCTGCAGCATGGTACGAAAATAGAATGCGAATTAGTCCAGCGGCCAATCATGGCCAACTATAGGATAGGATGTACCAACTGTGTATGTGTACTCAAAAGTGTTTTTATTATTTGTCTTATTGTATTGTAGGACAACAACAAAATTGAAAGGCCACGTAACCCACTGCATCCAGGAAAATTATTCCTATAAACCTCCTACAAATTTCGTTTGACTTTCCTATAAAGATCCTATTTTTTAACAAAAAAATTCCTATATTTCCTATTTTTTATCCATCGAAGTTGGCTGGGAGCCCTGAAATTAGTCATCACGAAAAAAATGTCACTATAAGCTTTCGACAGGCCCTCGGAGCGTAGGCTCCACGGAAAACTTCCCGTTTTCCCGTATGGCCAGTACGCCCCTGCGTATTCCGACGGTGCCAAGTCAGGGAAGTATGGGTCCGCGCCAGTGCGTCTTTTTT
>JAHWFP010015171.1:23175-36516 GCA_023313725.1 Lithobius niger | reverse complement strand
GGAATTTTCCTCTGGCCACTTCATGTATTCCCCATTCTTATTCCTTAGTTATTGGCAATTGTACAGTTTTAACCTGTCAGGATTTTCCCGCGGATACTTAATGTAGTCCCATGCCTATTCGTAAGCTGTTGCTAGTTCTACAGTTTTAACCTGCTACGATCTTCCCCTATGGAGTACAAAGCACGGTAACAGATTGTGTGAAGGCAAACCAAGCAGTGCTACATAAAAATACAAACAACGTTTCGAAAATTTTCAATTTTCGTCATCAGGTTAGCAATAAAATTAAAGCATGGCAAAAGCCACTAAGTTATCCTACGTTAAAAGCATAAAACAGTAATATAAAACGGATAAAAACCACCAATTTCTCCCCTCAAAAGAGGCAGAAACTGGCAGCCGAAAAGCAACAACCCACCTGCAGGGTTGTTGGTTTTCGGCTGCTTTTCCTGCCTCTTTTGAGGGGAGAAATTGGTGGTTTTATCCTTTTTATTTTACTGTTTGATGCTTTTAACGTAGGATGACTAGTGGCTTTTGCCGTGCTTTAATTTTATTGCTAACCTGATGATGAAAATTGAAAATTTTGGAAACGTTGTTTGTATTTTTATGTAGCACTGCTTGCTTTGCCTTCACACAACGGTCTTTCCCTAGACAATGCATTATTCCTATTCTTATTCCTCTTCCTGTTCTTATTCCTATTCCTTAGTAGTTAGAGTGGGCTCGGGTTCATTTGTTCCTGGTTATTGCTAATTCTACAACCATAAACTGCCAGGATTTTATTCAGGACACTTCGTGTATTCCCAGTCATGTTCCTTAAAAATTGCTGGTTCTACTGTTAACCTAACAGGATTTTTCTCCGGATGCTTTGTACATTCTCATCCCTATTCTTCAGTCATTGCTAGTTCTACAGTGTTAACCTGCCACAATTCTCCTCTGGCCACGTCACTGCTATATTCTCAACCCTGTTCCTTAGTCATTTTGAGCTGTGCCCAGTCATCAAAGTCTGACTATATGGTAGCCGTTGTTAGAGTGAGTTGTTAAGAGTTGTCAGCTGTTGTTAGCCCTTGTTAAAGTGACTGAGTTGCACTAGACTGATGAGCCTACGTAGCCTACATTCGTTTACACTACGCGAACAGGTAGGTTGGAGTCTCATAAACAACAAGCATGCTTTCCATTAAATGTAAAACGGTTTAGCGAATACCGTAAATCCTCGGTTTGTGGCCCTGTCCTCAATTGTAGCCGGGTATTTTCCAATCATGAATTAGTAATACCGGTCTCTAGTTGTAGCCGTGTCAAAATGCCTTGATTAAAAAAAATTCCTATTTATTAATGGTTACTGCCATGTTTAGGCTTATTAGAGAGTAATGGTAAAAGCACTCATGCGATGTTATTTATCGTTTTTAATGTCAGACACACGTTCTACACGTATTGATACCGTAAATTTACTTTCTAAATTTTCTAGTAGCCGGTCTCAAGTTGTAGCCTGGTCTCTAATTGTAGCCTGGTCAAAATGGCTTGATTTTAACCAGTAGTCCGGGTTACAAATAGAGAATTTACGGTATTTATATGGGTACATACATTTTAAACAAATTACAAAATTAAATTAAAAGTAAACAATTAAAATAAATAAATAAAAAATGCAAACGTAAATTCAAAATTAAATTCAAATTTAAATTTAAATTTAAACATGTAGTCATCCGGTCATTTTTCACAGGGGAACAGTTAATGACGTAAAAGTGCGTGACGTATTTCCTCAGCTAATTTTTCTCTGGCTTCATCAAATCGTCTTCAGCACGTTAAGAACATATACACTAACCTTGGGGAACTTGAAAACATTACCACCGGAATCAAATTCCTCCTCCCCAATACTCAGCGGTAATGTTACCTCCTGAAAAAACAGTTTACTGTAGGTTACCCTATTGGACTGTTATAACAGCACGTCAACATTTTAAAGGGATATACCTCCCAGTGCCATTTTTCTCGATCCTCCACATCAAGTACGGCCCCAAAGGGCTATTTCCATACCGTTAGTCTTTCCCTTGCTAAAAATCCTTTTTTAAATGTGGTGTCTAGGAGATTTCCTGTTGAACATAATGGAACTTTATTTACTAACGACCTGTCACTAAATGATGCATTGCGCGCGTACAATAATCATGACGTTTCATCTCTGTGTGTACATCTACTTAATTTCTAATAATTACCATGAGATCTAAAATCTAATAGACTAAAGCGGTAAAAATAAAAATTAATTATTCCAATAGATCGCCGAAGCAAAATTATAAGACACTAGCCTAGAAAATTATAAATTGTGATTTTAAAATACGAGAATCATTCCAGTTTGTGACGACACAATCGTTGTCTTGATTCTGTCTCGTGTACTATTCACAAAGCCAACCGAGACAGCAGCTATGCGAGGAACCCAGCTACTACCCCAGCCGTCCTTGGCACTGTAATTGCTCGGATGATGATCTACGCGTAGCTGTAATTTGGCACGCGGAATCTTAAAAGGCAGGCCGGGTGTCCCTTTAACTGAACTGTTTTGACAGTGTAACAGTTAACTGAACTGTTTTGACCTATAGTAGGGCGGATTAGCTTCCAAAATCAGTTATTTCGTGCACATTGTGATACAAACGTATAAATCGGCACGAATGAAGGTATTAATTTACAAAACAAGATAAGCTATGGAACCACGAGCTGAATTTCATATGATGACGTCATAAACTCAGAATGGCCGCCAGAAAAAAAAAACAGTTTTTTGGCTGCAACTCCTTAACTGTCAACAAATCAAAAGCACAATGTGAAGCAAAAACGTCCAACACACAATTCTGGTCAGAAAAAGCGGTATACATCTTTTACTTAAAAGCAACCCTTGAACCACAAAATCGTATTTAAAGTATTTCTCCCTTATTTTGCGCAAACGCTCCTTTTTTCAATGGGTTGTTATAGGGCAATTCGTGTTCACAGTGTTCTTGCGAGCCCTCTAATTGCCCAAAATGGACATGTGTAGAATTTTCTAAAAGGTGGGGGATGTATTATTTCCATCAATCCTAACCGAAATTGATTAACTTAGATAGGGACCGTCCTACGCCCGTCCTACACGGCCTTGACGTAATAATATCAATAGTTTTTCATTTTTTGGATAACGACCCGGGAAATGGATGACAATATTTTTAAGAACATTAATTATTAACAATTGCCAGAGCTTCGAAAACTTTGTGGACTGGTTGCCACTTTTCTTTGTACACAGCAGTTGGCCAATTCCAGTCATGTCAGAACATGTCAAAAAAAAAAACGGATCGAAATATTTCTGCAAGTGGTGCGGTTCTTGGCCGGCCTTACAAACTGTGTAGAAAAAAAAATATGGCCAAATAGAATTAGTCTCTGTCTGTCGCGTCTTTCATTTGCAGGGTACAAGGCTTTTATACGTGAAAAATACAGAATCCAGATGATAGGCCCAAATGGAATTGAAGGGATTTAAACAAAATAACACTCCACATTGTTAACTTCCGGTAGAACTTTCCCATTAGTTACGCATTAAAGAGGCACTCTCACCGGTTGACAACCGTATGAAAATCCCGTGGCGCCATCTAGCGACAGTGATACTGTTAACCTTTATAGCTTGCTCGAGGACGTACTAAATTTTCACTCATAATTAAAGTGATATATCTCCCAGCGCCATTTTTCTCGATCCACCACATCAAGTACGGCCTCAAAGGTCTATTTACTTACTGTTAGTCTTTCCCTCGCTAAAAAACCGTTTTAAAATGTGGCGTCTAGGAGATTTTCTCTTGAATATGGTTAACTATATTTAAGTTCCTACATGATTCTTTGCGCGCCTAGAATGACCTTGAAGTTTTATCTGTGTGTGCGCAGTACTGCTAATAATTACTATGAGATGCAAAATCTAAAAGACTAATGCAGTAAAAATTAAAATTAATTATTCCAATAGATCGCCGAAGCAAAATTATAAGACACTAGCCTAGAAAATTATAAATTGTGATTTTAAAATACAAGAATCATTCAAGTTTGTGACGAAACAATCAATACGTTCACCTGGCTTATCTATTAGGCGCAATGCCAACAGAGACAGTACTTCCGTTTTCTCGCTGCGAGGAACGAAGCTACTGTCTCAGTTGACCTTGGCTATGGTAAAAGCGCGGATGCGATCGGCGCGTGGCAGTGATACGACAGGCGGAAGGTTATAAGGCAGGCCGGATGTACCTTTAAGGAGGCTCGTGTCTTGTTTGTTTCGTGAAAAGAAGTGGCGTTATGCAGTGCATTCCTGCACCTGATACAAACAAGTGCTAGATAGTACTAAGCAGTGCTAGATGGTGCCAGATTCTGCAGACTTTCAATCGGTGTTACTACTGCTTTAATATGTCGCAAATAAAAAACAACAGTCAAGACACACTTCGAATTCCTTCCCCCCCCCCCCCCGTCTTCTTGACTCCTGTAGAGAGCTTACAGAGTTATTACTTCATTCTAAAAAGGTGCATGACAACAACAACAACAAAACTGGAGGCCGAAAAGATTGATTAGTCTTGTTGGAAAGAACACATCACCACCTGTCAGAAAAGCTTAATTATTATTCCTTTGAGGTTGGTCAGCGGACTCACAGCGTTATTACTTCTGATAAAGACTAAATGTTCACCACTTTTACGTCATGACGACATATTTAAATAGCGGTAGGACTGTCCCTGCCTACTTAAAGGTCTTCTTTAACACAAATATATTAAAGTATAAAATTGACGTATATTTGGAAGATTTTTTCCTCAGTCAGCAGTTGTTAATTTCTTTGAGCCTTAAGTCAGCCGAAGCAATTTAATGCTTGTATGGCTGAACCGGCTCAATTTTGAACGTTACCAGACATTTAGAGAAGAAGAAATATCTGGTAAAGGGAGGTGCCAACCCGAGGATTCGAACCGGGAAACCTCCGATCATCCTAGCGCCAAACACTGGGTTGAGGTTAGGATTTGGGGGAATGGGGGGAGGGGGAAGAGACGAGCAAACACCGGATTAAAACTTCTGTCTTGTTCACCCGTATAATTGACCTAGGACAAATTTTCTCCGCACAACAGCAAAAGCTCGCGCACAAAAGGCTCCTGGATTACACGGAATGTCACCAGGCCATGCGTCGTTTTTAAAAATTAAAAAAAAATTAAAAAAACTGCAGACAGAACCGCTTTTTCGTGAGGTATAGGCCATACAAGACATCAAGTTAAGAGTAAAATATGGTAAACGTAGACCAAATAAGGCATTTATCGCAGTAGTGGCACTACGAATATTTTTTGTGGGGGGGGGGGGGCACATTTTTATTCACTCCCCGGTTACCAATTAATTTACTCATCAAAAATTCCCTTTACAAATAGGAAACTACATGTGTTGTGTATGGGACGGAACCGAAGAGGGGGGGTGGGGCGGGGAGTTAGGAGGGTTGGTATAAAGCAATAAATAAGTACTTGTGTAGTTTCAACTTTGAATAAAAAGAAAATCCTACAAGCTCAATTGCCGTGTCTTTGTAACGGGTCAGCATTAATACCGTTTCGGTTTGCAATTTTTTCTGAACTCTAAATTTTTTTTGTTAGGGGTTGGGGCGGTATCCAGGGAGGCACAACTAAAATCGGGGGCCCCCAACCCCCCTCCTGTAGCGCCGTCACTAATTTATTGCTACTGAAAAAAAAAACTTAAAATTACCTATACGGAGCTCCGGGGGCTTATAGAACCTCCACCACCCCCCCCCCGTTCCTACATACCCTAGTTGAATTATTAGGACCTATTTTGAATTATAATTTTTTCGCCTCCCCCCCCCCCCGCCCCTTCCCCCACCTCTCAAAAAAATTCTTGGGTGCACCAGTGAGCGGGGCTCGTGTCATCCTATTCACTGCCCCCATCAAACCTTCACAAACGCCTTCGTCCGTTTGAAAATGGAAAGTTTTGTTTGCTCATACGGTCTAATTGCAACGCGTACACAATCACCGTTGATAAACAGCAGTACAGTCAGGGCCTACGCACAACGCACGAGCGCCTTTTTGTGCGTACTACTGTGTTCTTCTGGCAAGAAAGAATCTAGCGTCAAAAAATAGTTAATTCTGGGCGCAGAGGAAGGGACTAAAAATAAACTAAATGTTGGCAAGATCTTTAGCAGAGCGTTTGGGGGAAGTGAATTCGTAAGCACGACATTTTAATGTACGGCGAAAATTTTACCCCACCGTAATTATGAGGCCCACAAGGAGGGAAGCGTACAGCCCCTTAATCTACTCTGCAGGCAGGGGAAGAAAGGTAAACATAATTATTTGGATTAGTGTAATGTATTGCTGGGAATTTTGTTGTTCGCCGACTTGAGATTTTTTGGCATGGCCCGGAGGCAGGATTTAGGCTACTGCGATGGGGTGAGCAATGCCAGCGTCGTTAGGATGCCTGTTTGCGACAGAAAAGACAGGCAGAGACATAATCTTAGAATGTCGGCCCCAGGACTTGTTTTTCTTCTTATACCCATACGTACATTGATCTGTGGTGGGGTCCGAGCCGACGTCCACGTGGTTTAGAGACCAGTACTCTGACCGCTCAGTTGCTGCTTGTGTTAACTTTGTTAGGCCCACACAAAGCTGGCGTCGGTAGGTTTCCACAAGAGGGTAAAATTACCACTTTTAGGAAAATTGCCCAGTTCAGAGGGGGAAAAAAAAGAGGGCAATTTGGGGGAAATTACCTCGGTCCTCGGCTGCAAAATGTCTGTCAGACTCGTGGGATTCGGTTTGTCACGTGACCTTACCTTTGATTTCGTTGTCGCCTGACATGGAAATGACTGTCAACGTCATAACTCTTTCCGATCGTCGCAGTTTGCATTACAATTATTCAGAATTACGGCGTTCGGTATTTCGAATTTATTCACTGTTTTTATTCCAGCTGTTTTAATAATAACTATAATAATTTTTAAAGGCAGAACGGGTTTTTCGGGCAAATAAAGGGAAATACCGGCCAATGAAGAGAGGAAAAAAATTGGTGCGCCATCGAAACCCTGGCATCGGGCCTAATCCTTGTACGGATAACTAATAAAAAAAATTGGCATGTTGTTAGGCGTCTAAAAACTGTGTTACAAGTCCCTAATAAAACGGGCGTCGCTCGGGCCCTAACAGTGATAGACCATTTAAATCACCCTTGATTCGAAGAGGATATTCCCACCTTTCGAATGAACCTTACTGGAGTCAGCCACGTTAATTAGAAGTGTCACAACAGCAGTTGAAAGTTGAAAACGAGCGAATTATCTAATAGCGAACGTGATACAAGCCCCTAGTAAAACGAGCGTAGCTCGGTCCCTAACAGTGATAGACCCTTTAAATTACCTCTGATGCAAAGAGGACATTCCCACCTTTCGAATGAACCTAACTGGAGTCAGCCACGTTAATTAGAAGTGTGACAACAGGCAGTCGAAAGTAGAAAACGAGCGAATTATCTAATGGCGAAATGATAAAGGGTTTGAAAAAAAACACAGGTTTTCGTAACATTTTATGTAGGTTAACTGTAGCTCACGCTTAGAATTTAGCCACAGGCTGGATGATTTTTAATACAGACAGGCTATAGGTAAAAAAAAATATGGGTAAAATAGGTGAAAATTGCCTTCATAGGTTTTGGTTGTGGGTTTTTTTCAGGTGGGTTGGACCCGAAAAAACCATCGGGTTGGGTTTTATTGGGCAAACCCGGTCTAACACTGATACTCCCAAGTTGCATGTCACTTAATCACATCCATTTTGTCACATCCACTTGTCACATCCATGTTGGCTTTCCTGTATGACTCAGGTTTACGTCACTGGCGGATTTAGCTCTATCCTGTGTAAATGTTGCAAACACTATCCCCAATGGATCGCACAACATAAACATACCGGAAGGATTTATGTCCCTTTAACCTTATTAAAACCCTAATAACCAAAAATAAAAACGTTTAATAAACCTAGAAAGATAAGATATTCGGCCCTAATCCTTAAAATTGGCTTTGCGGGTTAAAGAGAAATACTTTTAAAGATTCATTCCTCCCGGTTGGCTTTCCTGTAGGGCTTTTTTTGCAACATTTCTTCTGACGCGTGTAAAATGTTGCAAAGCATTCGTTTTCCTATTTGTTCCATTGCGAGAAACGGGTTTGCTACATTCACTCACACCTACGTAAGTGTGGCAAAAGCTGCTTCGCGCAGGGTGCTCGAATATGGTGAGAAGGTATGTCCTTTTAAGTGTTGGCAAAAGTAGGCTCCTTAATAACCTTTGTAACATTGGTAACATTGGTGTATTAGCTCTTATATATGAGTATATTAGACTTAACTATAGTGTCCGCGGGCTATCTTGAGTTCACCCCTGAACGAGACGGATAATCAATTATATGATTTTGGTAGCAGAGTGCCTTGTTGATATCCAAGATGGTTACAAAAATAATGGCGGCCGTCGATTAATGCTGCCCCCTCCAGGAAAACGTAGCCGCTCATACAATACCTTCAGGACTCAAGTTAAACCGCGTATACAATAGGATCTTAGCATCTTAGGTGAGGATCTTATCGTCATGTCTTCATTTGAAAGACACAGTCCAAGTGTTGAAAGTATCATTTTATGTCGCCATAGTTTTTTAGTTGTTGTGGATTAACTTTTGAATAATTTCCTTGAACAATTTTGATGTCTCGATTGATTTCGCTTGAGACATCAAAGCTTTTAAACCTGAAACAGTTTTAACCCTGACCCTGAAAAATAACCTCTTTCCCAATTTTGTTCATCCATTTCCGAACTTTAATGGAAACGGAGCATACAGTGTTAAAGGATAGGATAATGCGTACTAAAGTTATCGCGCTCACGGACAGACACACACTAGAGAGATACATTCGCATACTGCGTGTCACTGTAAACAAGGAATTTTCTATTACGAATGAGAATTATTCCTATGCTGGTTGGCTGATGTTGTGACGTGTTGTTTTATTTTAGTCTGCTATATGTGGTTAGATTATGTCATAAAGATGTGATTGGTTAATAATTAAGTTGTTTCCATTTTTTTCTTAATTTATTATTTTTTTTTATGGCATGCGTTTTATTGAACTGTCGTACAGCAACTTAGTCCTGGTTGGAACGTAATCACAATAAGGAATGTTATTGTTTTTGTATTTTTCCACTCCAAATAAATTCAATTATTGTGTGCGCACCGTATCTTGAGTCCTGCAGGAAGTTTATGAGTGGCTACATCTTCCTGGAGGGAGCGGCTTTAATCGACAGCCGCCATTGTTTTTGTAACCATCTAGGATATCAACAAGGTGCTCTGCTGTCGAAAACATACAATCGATTATCTGTATTCATTCTGGGGCGAACTCAAGATAGGCCGCGGACACTTATAAATGAAACTTGCGGTAGTGGCCTAGTTAAGTGAACCACGAAGAAATCATAAACAATTCTTAATTTCCAATAGGCCTTAATCTGATATGATCTATCAATTTCTGGGTTTGTAGTAGAATAACAACAAACTGCAGTCCAGTGGGCCAATTGTAGATCCAAGTTGCTCCTTTTCTACCCCCACCCACCCCCTCGTTCGTTTCCCTGTGCAGCTCGTCGTGCTACTTAATTCCGTCAAAACTAACCTGTGGAAGTTTTTTTTTTTTTTTTTTAATTAATCAAGGGCGGGTTGACACCCGGTGGTGGAGGAGTCCGGGGATCTCGGGGATTAAAAAAAAAAGTTTAGTAAACTAGATTCGTCAAGAAAACGAATGGGTAACATGGATGAGCTTGACAGCCACTGACACCTGACCTGCAGTTAAATTATACAACCGAAAAAGTAATATCAGAATAAAACTGAAAAAAAAAAACAAACAAAAAATAATAAAAACTTATATAGGGACAGTCCAATATTGACATCGGTATCGGTATAATCTGTATTTATCGGTATTTTTGCCATATCGGTATCATACCAATATAAGGCCTCCGATACAGATATTTGTTATGCCAAGAAACGCAACTGTCTTCCCTGCAAAACTGACACCAAGGCAAAAGCAATAAGCAAGTGAGTAAAGCAAAGCTATTTGCTCAGTTTGTAATGAAAATGTACCACGTGACAGTTCTATGCTCTAAGTTGTACAACAACCAACTAAAATCTAACTGTGAAGATGAATGTACTGAAGCCAAAAGTAGGAATAAGAGTAAAAATGCTGTTATTGCATCACAGAACTTTTCTGGATAATCTCAACAGTAGGAACCCATGCAAAACCATAAACCGAAGTTGCATTTTTTGTATGTAATTTTAACTTTTAGTCGTGATTTTGTATTATTTTTCTTATTATTATTATCGGTATCGTATCGAATCGGTCGGATCGGTTTCCTTCATCGGTATCGTATCGTATCGGTAAAAAGTCATATCGGCCGATCCCTAAACTTAAACTAAAAACTTAAAATACTAAAAAAAAAAATTGTTAAAGATGCTTGCATTAGGCTATTTTTATTTTTTAATGCTATGAGGACGTATCTTATACTATTTTTTTTTTTAAATGGGTATACCGTAATTATTTATGGTAAGGTTTTTCAGTCGTCCTATAGACAATACTGTAAGGGTCACTGTTTAGATGCGAGGGAAATAACACGAGTGGTCAAATCTGTAGTTTGTTGGCCACAGTTTAGGGTAAAAAAAAAATAGCCACAATGAAAAATAAATTTGGTCCCCAAACCCGGTGGTGTCCGCCCACGATTTTTAATACAATTTTTACTGTTTGTGCAACCATTTTCAATTCAATTCACAATTAAGTGAGTCTGTACTAAATCAGGACAACTGTGCAGTATTTACAGTAGCTACTAATCGATAAAGGCAACCCTAGTTTCCCTCTCCCCTGCACCGCCTACCTTGCTGCCTGAGCCCCTGGCAAACATTACCTGTCATAGGTGAGACTTTAAGACCAAAGCACATACCCAATTGGCTGAGTTGCTTTAGTCTCAAAAGTCGAGGGTTCAACTCCCTGCTTAGTTAGTCTGACATTTAAGTCCCAAAGGCAACAGAAATAGGCTTGCATCTCTATTATTTTCCAACCTATGACGTCGATAAAGTCTATCATAAGGTTTCGCAAATGCAAGAATTGAAAGACTTGTTCCTATTCTTTTTGACACAAATTTTTTGTCAAGCCCAGTAAAAGTTATGTTGAACGATTGTCGGCTTCATTTTTTTTTTTGGGGATGCTAGGTGCATTTAGAAAGGAAAATGGCATGATATCATTTGCAGCCAAAAATCACCGGTGGCTTGCATGCCCAAGTGAGCTCATGGTTCACATTGTTGTTCCCTGCTGAGCATGTGGTTCACAATGGTTGAAGCATAAGACAATAATAACAAAAACATTAACGATGTTATAATTGTTTATTAGGCCTTTGAACGCTGATGGATAAAGTAAACATGTTACGTTTTTACGGTAACCCATGTAAAATCCAAAACCTTGCTATACACGCAATATTTAGTAGACAAGAATGCGAAAACTATGGACGCGCAACCGTCGAACAAGCAACATTAAAATACACTTTGGATGTAAAAACTACCACGCAAATTAAAAATCAATATTTAAAAAGCTTAAGATCTACATAATAAGCTCGTAGAAATCAAGAAGAGCTAGGAACAGTGAGAGCAATGGGTGGTAGCAGGTGAAGCATTGGGAAAGGCTTTTCAGGACAGCATGCTTCTCGAAGGGGCAGCTTCGAGACTACCTTCAGCCTTGTTTATTTCTGCTAGCACGAACATAAACAGTGGAAGAATATAAATGGGGGGGGAGGGAGGGAGTGAGTCCCAGGATGCTCTGATGGAGTGAGCAAAGCTAACGAAAACCAGTGATTGTTAGCCAGTGTGTGCACACGTTTGATTGAAGAAGCTGAATTTGAAGAACATGGACATGCACATGAGCGACCATACCGTACCAGTCATGAATCTGTGCATCCGGTTAGAAGTCAACAATAGGTGACCAGACTATCTCCAGCAGAGTGCAGAATGAGACAATGAAATGGAATAATTTCTGTACTGAAGGTCACTCCAAATCAAAACTGGTGTTAGAGAAGCCGCCAAGTTTTCAAATAGGGTCGGCCTTTGAAAGTAGTGATATCATTCAACTAGGGAAAGGCCGCCAAGGTTAATCCTATTGGCCAAGTTAATCGCGCCTACGAAATAGTTTAAAAGTTAAATGGAAACTAGAACAGCGATACTAGCCGTTGCAATCTTCAAGTTTTCACTTAACGTCCAAAGTATTTGTAGGTGCGATTAACTTGGCTAATAGGACTAACCTTGGCAGCCTTTCCCTAGTAGAATGATATCACTACTTTCAAAGGCCGACCCTATTTGGAAACTTCGCGACTTCTCTTATACCAGTTTTGGTTTCGCTTAAATTTTGTTACGTAAATATGTTTTTTTTCAACATGTTATGGAAGTTGTTTAGTTTATGGCATTATGTGATTGTGGACAGGCGGACGTTTTGTGCCAAAATACAAATACTTTCCAAATTTATTCTCGATTATAATGTTTTACGTGGAATAAAACTAGTATGGTTTCCAAATCTGAGGCGTGCACTCTCTATTCGATACTGGGCCAACGAATTCGTTTTATTATCGTAGGCTATTTACGATTAGATTTGCATGACACTGTGCAAGAGGTCCACGGCCTGGAATAGCGTCAAATCATAGCTTCCTAAACCATGCGCAATGGCTGTTTGCCGTGACGTCACCATGAGTTAGCCAATGACGAACGAGAACAACGGCTGTTTCGCCGTCTGATTGGACTAGCCCAGTCACGTGGTATGCACGTCACAGCAAACAGCCATGGCGCGTGGTATAGTCGTCAAAACTTGGGTATATTGTGTGTTTTTCTTGACATCATAAGACATTTAAAATTTTAGACGGAAAATATTTGCATTTTGACACAACGCCTACCTGGCCACAATCAAATAATGCCAGAAAATCACCAACTCTCAGAATTTGTTCCATTCTTCCATACCTTAAATCCTCTATTAGGTCCTCAATTGTAGCCGGTCTCTAATTGTAGCCGGGTGGTTTCCTAATCATGAATCAGTATAGTAGGTAGTCTCGAATTGTAGCCATGTCTCTAGTTGTAGCCGGGTTAAAATTCTTATTATGGTGACCGCCATGTTTAGGTTTATTAAAGAGTAATGGTAAAGGCATTCGTATGATATTATTTACCGTTTTTTAATGTCAGATATATGTTCTACATATACATATGTTCTACATACATATTGATGCCGTAAATTTCCTTTCTAAACTTTGTAGCAGCTGGTGTTTAGTGATAGCCGGTCTCTAATTTGTAGCTGCGGTCAAAACAGCTTGATTTTTAACCAGTAACCCGGGCTACAAATAGAG